>JAAGNO010006611.1:0-24053 GCA_033439905.1 Ceryle rudis | reverse complement strand
CCCAGGGCTCTCAGCCTTTCCTCACAAGAGGACTGTTCCAGTCCGTTAACCATCTTTGTAGCTCTCCACTGGACTCTAATATTTCCCTGTCTGTCTTGAACTGGGGAGACCAGAACTGAACACAGTACTCCAGATGTGGTCTCATTAGTGCAATAATGCTAAAAGTCTTTGAAGTACTTGTATTAAGATGGTCTAATGATGTCCTTCTTGCTAAATCCTCTCTACTGTGTTTGACCATAAACTTGATTTCTATCCTGCCTTGGTATTTCACTTCCACTGCAATTAGCTCATCCCTGTGACATTCTCCTCTCCCACACAGACAGATTTCAGTATTTTCCTTGTATCTCTAGGACCAATCACCCATACTGATTTTTATTCTATTACAGCACACCTTTGGTTACTGCATCATGCTGCCTCCCAGACAGAGCTGGTTGGTACAGACAGGAATCTTGGATACACCTGTCTAATGAAATGGAGAGAGAACAACAGTTGCAATATTAACTAATACAGAGTTCCCTTCTCCCCTTTTACATGGCAAAACCATGGATTTTTCTACGCAGATAGACAATAAAGTCAAGTATTCTGTCATTTATATATTTAATATTAATTCTTAATTGACTTTAATATTAAAATAAACCATTCAAATCAGCATTAATTTCCTTGTTAAAACCAATTTCCAAGACAAGCAGTTTATATTTAAAATCATGCTTTTCTACTAAGACAGGAAGAATACTTACTATACTGCTACATACTACTTGTGTATAAAAAAAGTCCTAAGATACTACATTTTCAAGTGTCAGTCTGATTTGAAATCCTTGATTTTTGGAATAAATTCTGAACTTGGCAATCTACAAGAGTATTATCTTCCTTTTTTTAATGGATAACTAAGTCAAATGTCATCATTCAAAATGAAAAAAATCCTCATAGGAAAGTGATTTCTAGCCTATCAATTCAAGTTGCTATGACAACAACCACAATGACTACAAAGGCTCCAACCTTAATGACTAAAATGGAAAAATATCACAAGATACTATAATGAAAACCCCTGTACTACAAGTCTTCCCGAAAAAAAGAAACCAATCTCCTCTACCCCATTTAACGATATCTGGCAAAGAAGCCCTCAGTTTACCATAAAGCCTTATGCCATTATGCTTTATAAATGCTGCGACTCTGCTTCTCTTTTGACTTTATCATTCTTTGACTTATGAACAGGTAGAAGACTGAAAATGAGCTTCTACTATCTAAGGATAAAGGGTGTTATCTACATGGCGCAGTAGCAGCAAACAGAATAGGACTGTAAAATACAGTAGGGAAAAAGGTAGCGAAGAAAGAGATGGATTCTACCATAACAGTCTAAAAATAGATTCCCTCCAGATGAAGCATGAATAGTTGAAAGTATCTACAGAACACACAGCTCCATCTAGAGGTTAAAAAGCAAGGGATATAGAACCAAGTTTTCAGATAAAAGGTTCTCAAGCCTTCTTAAAAATGTCCACTATAATGGTCTTCAAGATCTCCCAAATAAAATACAAAATTTCTTCAAAATACATCATGTAAAAGTTACCTGATCTTTGAGAATCTAAGTTTTTCATTAAAAACAAACCAAAGACAAATCTTGAAATGAAAATACCTAAAATCAAGAACTGCTCATTCATACCTTAGGCCTGTTGCATTTCAGGCTCAGATAAGAGAGGTAAGTTCTTTTCCCTGGCAGGGTGGGAAGGAACCAAACCTGTAGCCAACACTCCTCTGTGCTGTATCTGCAGCAGTAGATATGTAGCCTCTGGCTGTCTTCCTGCATCTAATCTCTCAGTTCTATACACAACAAAGTCATGTTTTAACTATCCAAGTCTCCAAAGACAATCAGTTAGCTGGCCAACTGATTTTCAGAATGAATCTTCTCTAAAATACTCTCACTTCAGTAGAGAGCTTTAAGTATGTACAGATAGTCATACCTCCAAATCTCCTGCTTTACATCTTGGTTTCTCCAGTTTATTTTGGTTCTGGTCATTCTCCATCTGAACATGCATTACAATATTGCTTAAAATAGATTACCCAGACTGTCCTCATAACTCCTCCTAGATTGTCTTACCTCACAGCCTGCATAAAAAAAATAATCACATAAAGGCATTCTTTCCTGAGCCTGTACTAGACACTTCCTAGCTGTACCTCACAATACAAGCAGCAATACAAAATAGAATAAAAAGGGTCAGAAAATCAGAGGCAAAGGACTGCTGATGAAAAATGGTTGAGTTAGAGGTCTGCCGCATTACTGCTGCAGGACAAATGCATGCTTTGTTATCCATTCCATGGTTCTGGCAACACTGAAGGGACACATGTTGTTTTTCCCACATTTTTTACACTTTCCCTATCTCCTCAAATCTCCTCTCCTCCCTCTTAACTTGCTTCTATTTACCCATTCTAGAACTGCACTTTCTAATGGCATCCCTACCCTTTTCAGTGTGTGTTCTCAATTCTATTTAGCATCCTGAAAATATAAACATTGTTTGACAGACTAAAACACCCCTTTGACATCCCTCTAAAAATATGAACATGAACATGCCAGAACCACTAAAACTGACAAAATATTTTACTACTATTAATATGAAATTTTTAGAAGTCCAAGTGCTGCACCTCTGAAAATCAGGCTATTTTGTGCCTAAATCTTAGTTTGGAAACTTATGCCAGTGTGAAAATACCTGTCCAAAAGACACTGCACAAACTCATCTTGAAAGATTTCTACAAGGTAGCACCACATTGTTCCAATATTTGAAATTGCACTCACCAGGAACCTTTCTTCAAATATCTTACAATATTATTTGCGTATCGTATTTCTTCGAGAAGCATTCAGTTTCTTTGAACATACAAGGATGTCCAAGTTTTTCACAAGTGTTACACATGTACAATCTCTCTAAGTTCTGAATATCTAGCAAATACAAACCAGAGTTTGCACAGGAAGGTGGTGCCAGAATTTGGTCCTGATTATTTATCACAGTGTCAATATAGATGTATGTTTAGGATTACTGGCTTATATTAATCTGCCATAGCAGAAGCAAGCTTCATTTGGCTTTATTTAATATTTTAAATAACCCTTGCATCTAGAACATAGTATTATGAATTCCTAGGAAGCATGACTGAGCATTACAAAAAAATGCTGTAAGCCCCAAGAAAAGCTTCAAAAACTCAAACCTGTTTCGATCTCCTATTAACATGCACTAGCAGAGGAAACCAGGGCCTTTCAGAGTACCTGTTCATATACTGTAGCTCCATTATGTGCAATTTCACCAATTTAACACCAAAAATAAAATCACTACCTTTTCATTATATCAGAGCCCACAGGGGTCAAAGTAAAGTGAACTGTTTCTCCTTCAGCATCCTACTCCATGATCTCCAATTTAATAATCTGCATCTCAATGCATATTTCAAAATCATACTTCAACCTCAGCAGTGCAACATTATTCCCACAGCAGAGGAAACCGTTGATTTCCAGCATGAAATGAAGAAGCAGCAACTCAAAACAACTTTATTCTGAATATGAAACAATGTACATCAAAAGCGTCAACTTTTTTTTGTTGTTGCAGTCCAGCTTGATTTGCATGGTTTCCTTTAAATACCTTCCACACAGGTAACAGGAAAGGGGAAAGGACAGACAACCCACTGCATTCTGCAGCGATTCCAGTTTGTGCAGATAGTAGAAATATCAGGAGCTAAGCTGTGCTTTCACTTAAGCCTGCTTCATGAGAATAAATCAACTGACTAGAAATTTTTAAATGAAAGAGCACTCCAACAAATAGAAACCAAATCCCAATTTCTCTCACATTCATTTTTAGTGTTCTAAATTAACCAGAGATAGCATCAAGATGATCAATTTACAAAATATTCAGATCAGGCTATTAACAAAAGTTTTCCAGAACATTAGTATATCCTTGACTTAGGAAACAAGCAACTGATACTTCTCTGACTTTGCAAATGTTTTTCAGCCTAAAATAAGCAACTTTAACATTAATCTTAAGACCAAAGAAAAATGACGATAGATATTTCTTTCACATCGATAATCACGTATCTCTTTACCCGAAAGTGTAACACTACTTTATCTGCAAAAAGCCAACCTTGCTTGAAGTCCAGTTTTGAAGCAATTCCTGTATCAGAAAGTGCTGGCAGAATTTGCATTAATAATTGGCCATTCATAATAAAGCTTCCAAAGGAAAGTTTTACCATCAATCATTCTTTCTTTAGAGAACAAACCACTGAAGGATTTTTTTCGAAACTCCCAATCTCCTATATACACTTCAAAAAAAATAGTTAGAAGCAAATGAATTGGGCTTTGTGTTTTTCCAGGCATCATTTCCTCAGTGATAGCTGTAAACATTTGGAAGTTGGCAGTTTATTAAAGAAAAATTGCATCCATTCTTTTAAAGATGCCAAAATATTTCAAAATTTACTTCCAGATGCTAGAGACTACAAGCCTTTGCTGAAATATGTATTAATGTATTATTTTCTTTTTTTAAAATTGGGGAGAAAAAAACCCAAACCTTTTCATTTAAATTGATTTAAGTACAGGCTAAGCAAGAATTTTGAGAAGTTCTTCAGTCTGTTTCTTTACAGAGATGTTTTGAAGAATTGAAAACCAGATCTGTGTTCACACATGAATAAAAGCTTTTTCTTCATTTCATAAGAAAAGACTTCTAGGGGAATACACTGACAAACTGTGTGACGTAAGAAATTAACGCTAACTGATGTTACACACCATTTTAAAATTTTACAAACAATACTGACTATCGAAAGTACTGTTACATTATTAACATATGACTCTACTTGTCATTTTGGATTAAAGATGTTTCTGTAAATGACTTTAGTAAGACTAAAAAAAAAGAAAAAAAAAACCAAAAAAATACTTACATTGCATTTACTTTATCTTCTGGGCCCTGCACTTGGCCCATTACAGTTCCTTGACTGGTATTTTTAACCCAGCCAACCACTCCTAATTTCCTAGCTTCCTCTTCTGTGTACTGATTTGAAAAATAATGAAAGAGGACAATCAGTGTCAGTACATACACCACACACTTACCACCTAAAACCCCACTTCCATTTTCATGACTTTAAAACCTACACTTAAGAAAAAAAAAAAAAATCCATATATGATGCTCATACTCAAGCATTAAGATATTCCTGTCAGCTTTGAAGTTGCAGCAGAAGCAGCCAACTTTTGAACCAGAATGATATCTTAACTCATGTATTTATTATGTATATGTAATTCCCCCTTGCATTTTCACAGCTTTTTAAACTTTTCTTTAAAAAAAAGTATACCTAGGGTGACTCCAGAGACATTACACTGCTCATAATAAAAGTCATCTTCCTCTTTGTGTTATATGTACACAGGTAGAAGCCTTCTGAAGGTGAAAGGCTTTTTTTCATTCACAGGAAGGCCAAACACTTGCTCCCCTTATTTTAAGAACTTTTAAGTTTTGATCAGCAAGGGACTCCATTAATCCCACACCACTCCCCCGTACCTGCTCTACTCCTTTCTACAGCTCCTATCACTGCTCATGTGCCTCTTCAACAATCAGTGTCTAATCACGTTAAATTTGATACACAGATAAATTTGATGTAGAGCTTTCGTTGATTCTTTTCTCCAGTTTCATTTTAAATACTTTCCACCTGACTTTCACCCTTTAAATTCTAGCCCTAGCTGCTGTGCTACTAACAAATAGCAGCAAAAGTCATAATCTAATTATATTGATTTTCCAATATTTTTGCTGTACTACAACATATTAAGTTTTCCAGCTATTCACTTCTTGTGATGAAATCAGGAACTTCCAAGTGCTCATTTTTTGAGGTTTAGCTTTCTAATTTTCCAGCTTTCATGTACCTATTAAATATATACATAGCTTTTTTCCTCAACACTCAAATGCTAGGAAACAGAAAGCCTGTTTTGCAGAAATCCATTAACTTTTTGTTCCATGAAAAAAAACCACTATTAGCCAATAAACAGTACTTCATTTAATTAGTAACAAATTTATTTACATTACAGGTACCTCCTGTTTTGCTTCTTGCACTTTTAGTAAAGAGGTATAAGACTACACAGCTTACTTTTTTATCTTGTATTAGAGAACTTCAGACTGAAGATCTGAAGAGTTTTCAACACATTTTGATGTGAAATAAATAATGTGAAATAGCCACCAAACATGTTCAGTAATACCCAAAACAGTGTACAGATACTAGATGTACACGCTGCATTAGCAGCCTCTTTAGACTCTTATCCTAATGCCAACCACCAAACTTCATGTCGATAATGAATGGATTACAAAAGGTGAAACAAATTTTGAGGTAATTTAGCCAATGAAGAGGTGTTGCTAACTATCAAGAACATTTTTCAAGTTGATTATGAGCGGTTTCTCCATATTAACTTGTCCAAAAGCACAGGAATGCAGCTAACAACCTGTTTCTTGACACTGCTTATCAGCTCAAGACTAGTGCTGTGGTGCGTGTTCACAAGGATCCAGATCAGCCTGAAACCAGGCAGAGCAAGTTTGCACCTGCCCACAACCTCATGTGTGTGCATACACTTTCCACTTGGTAGAATAATTCAATTCAAGACATCCTATATCGCAATCCTCCAGCCACTTCAATTTTGCACTATTTCACAACACATATAAAGTAGGTATAAAAACTTCCCAGTCTATTAAGCATGCCCCACTCTTTTCAAACAAAGAACTGTTCTGATTTGAAATATGTCCTCTTGTTTCTTGGGTTTCTGTGAAATGCAAAACTATCTGCTGCATATTCAGAGCTGGTGGCGACATTTGTCTGGCATATGAGCAACAGACTCATGTTTGCTGTTACAAGGAAACACAGTAAGATTCCTCAAATACTGGTACTGTTAACTGCCATTAAAAAGTTAAAGACATTGTTTCAGAAACTAGTAACAAGAACTTCAGAAGTTGTTCGGAAGTTTTAACCTTTCTGAAGGTTAACATGTTATAATGCTCTTGTGGCCATTTTATCACGTTACCCAAACACAATTTTTAGATAATATACAAAGTAGAAACACATTTGCAAGCTTTTAAAAATCCATTTTATTAATAGTAATAGATTTTTTATTTTTTTCTTTTAAATCCCCTTGCAATACTTAACCATCTAACCTAGAACTTAAAGTTGAGGTTGGATATGCTTATACTCTACAGACCTGCTACTGTTATTTTTAGCACTGGAAATACTATACTGTAAAGTAGAACCAGGAAATCAGACATTGCCTTACCATCCTGAAACAAACACCTAGAAAAGAAAGAGACATTAGGATAGGAAAAATATAACAATATAAAATGAAATTCTTAGAAGTCGTAGCCAATTACATACACGTAATTTGTAGTCCTCTTACAGAAGTTTCAGAGAGCAGTTACGAAATTTTAACATTGGGCAAACCCCACAGAATTTGGGTACAAGGCGGCCTTGAGCCTTCCCTTCGGCAAGCCATAATTTTCATTAAGGCAGCTACCGCACGTAGCTTTCTTTAAAGAACACGCTGCACAATGGCCATTGCCTCTGACTCAGTCTTCACTTTTAAAGTTTCTCTGCTAACCCGGGGTAGGGGTGGAGGGACGTTCCCACACAGGCCCGCCGACAGCAGATGCCAGCATAACGCCGGTAACGGGACATGCTTTTGACAGAACGCCCCGTGCTCTCCAGGGAACTGGGCGAGCCTTACAGCAGGGGCATATTTACCACTTTTATTTCTTTCTTTCCCACTGGGGACGAGGAGACGGCGGCCGCTCCCCCACACGCCGCCTAACTCGGCACCGCGCGCATGCGCAGCCCGCCACAACGGCGGCCCTCACACCGCACATAGCGCCGAGCCCGACTTTACCTTGCACTCGCCCGAACACTTCGTAATCCACCGATTTGAGCGCGCCGGAGGCCTTCGTCACGGCAGACATGGCGGCGAAGGAAGAGCCGCTGAGGTGAAGCCCGTTGCTCTGCGGGCTGCGGCCGAGAGGGGCCGCCGCGTCCCCCCACCCCGGACGGCAGCGCGCGAGGATCAAGCTTCCCGCCTAAGCGGCCGCCTTACACAGAGGCCGGAGGGGGTGGGGGCGTGAAACGACAGACTGACAGCACCACGACGACGACTCCCCCAGGCTGACCCACGCAGAGCTTTGAGACCGCCACTCCGAGGTTACACTTCTGTGAGGGACGCGGCCTCACGGCTCTGAGACCCTTTGCTGCCTCACCCGGAATACGAGCGCTGCGCGGCAGCTGCAGCCAACGGCGAGGTGCTGGCTGAGCCCTCCTAAAAGTGTGTTATTGCTCTTGAGGTTGAAAATGCGTTCAAAGAACAAAGGCCCGAACAACGACTCCTTTGGCGCTGATGCAGTCCGTGTATATGCCCAGTTGGGTTTCCTGCTTCCAGCACCCAGGACGCAGGTAACCAGCATTATCCTTTTCCAGGGATTTACAAGAACTATTGAAACAAGATATTTTCCATACATTACTGAAGTAATTTTGACTGATAAGGTGAAAACTTAAATAGTTGAAAGATAAAACATTCACTGGGGGGTGGTGGTGGTGTTATCTTGATCATCTCTGCCTGGTAAAGCTTCATAACTGACTGTTCTTAACATCTCCACATTACTTTCACACAGTTTTAAGAACTCATTTCTCTTCCCTCTTCAACCAGTGTGCTGAGGGAACTAGCTAAGCTAGCAAGGGGCTGGACTCCACCTGAAGCAGCAAGCCTTGGAAATACAAAGCTCACTTTATGCAAACCATTCACCAGACCTGCAGTGGTATCTATTAGTGCTCATGTTTTCATTAGAAAAACATTCCAGAAGTCTTGGCATTGTAACTTGTGCGGAGATGCTAAATGTGCAAAAACACAGACCAAAAACAGCTTGTTTAGTAGGCTGAGTCTCCAACCAAACAGCACAGAGATTTTTCTCTGGAGTGTTCTATGTCTGCTTGAAGTTTAACTTCCACCACCCCATATTTGCTAATTCTAAAAAAAAAAAAAAAAACCAAAACCAAAAACAAACAAAAAAAAAACCCCAAACCAAACAAACAAACAAAAAAAAAAACCAAACCAACACAACCAAAAAAACTAAGTGTCTTCAAGAAAAATTCTACCAGAAACAACATTTAACCAACCTTAGAAGATAAACTCAGCCTTATCTTGCCAACAGATAAAGGCAGGTTAACTGTGACTTTACAATAAAAATAGGCTCTTCATTTAGGCAATCCCCTCCCACACACCCCTTCATGTGCTAGCAGTAATGCAGCATAACCCAAGTTGTTTACATGTTTGGATCTCAAGACTAGAAGGAGGTCAAGACCTACTAAAAAAAACCCAAACCACCTGCTTTTCCAAAAACACATCAATTCACTAGAGAAACGACCATTAAATTCAGCACAGAACAAAAATATTCACATAGAATCAGAAAACTTCCGGTATCACAGGAAATAGGAACAAAATGGACAAAATTTCATCATTTGCTTTAACTAACACAGTCAATCAAACCCTTGCCTTTTACAAGGGTCATACATTTTGCTAGTGTGGAAACAGCGCCATTTTGTTTTTAAAGAGGATTCTACAGAAAGAGGAACAGAATGCAATACAGGCTTAAAAAATGGTTATTTGCTGCCATCTATCAGCAGTGAAGAGCAAGACAGGAAAAAAAAATTTACAATAGCAAGTGTAAAGCATTGTGACACAAGCCTCAAAAACCAGAGCTTATTCTGATACTGACTACACTTTGGTATCTGCACATTCCCGTACTGGCAAAGGGAACCTTTGTTTTATCAAGGGAAACTTTGAGCTTTCAAGGAAATTTTCTTGATATTCCTCAGTTAGGTCTCACATCTGCATTGGCTCATTCTCAGGGTGAGAACACATTCCCACTGCCATCCTTGAGAGCTTTCTGGCTCAGTGATACTCCCATCTCCTGTCTTCCTACTGCTATTGTTATTTTTTTCAGAGAATTCAGTCTTTTTTTATTATTATTTGCTATAAGAATATCTGGCCACTCTTTCCCTAGACAAGTTAGAGTTTCTCTTTATTTCAGGACAAGTAACAAAGATCCTTACAGCTGTTTCCTCAGCCTAAGAAGAATCAGCTGGCTGCAGTGCCTGAAGTTATAGCCAATTGTAAAAAATGCTACATACTTACATCGGTTAAGGCATAAGATATGTTCCTTGATTATACTGCAGAGGAATACAGATGATTATAAACATTTCCTGTAACAAATAAGTTGTTGTACCTTTAGGATGAGCTTGAGGTTGAACAGAACATGTAATGTCATAACACCTGCAGATAAAGCACAGAGTCTTTCATACTGCTGCCAGCTTAGCTACTACCACGTGTTGGATGGAGCTTGCTACTCAGTAAATAAGGGTAACCTTTGTTATTACTAAAGCAAAACAGCAACAGTCACAATTAATATCTGAATGAGACATTCTAGACTGCAGTGAACTCCAGTGATGGCCAGTGTGATGCCAGTATTCCCAGGCCTTTGCCATACTTGCAGCCATTGCTTTTTTTAAGATTAATGTTTTCTTCACTATATTAATTTCACTTTTTCTGACCACTATGAATCCATGTTAATTCAAATCAGTGCTAACCAGCTTTTATTTCTCAGTCTCTTTCAGAAGACATTGGTTTATGTTCCCACATCTGATACACAGATTGGCTTACCCTCCCAGCACAGTGTTAGCTGGGAACAACTATTAGTGCAATTTAAGCCTGTCCACAAGGGCTTCTTTATTCTGAAAGGTGCTTTACTTGGTGAGCTTTTCACAATTGGTGAGAACTCTATTGCAGATAGACCTAGTTTTATCACTAGGTCATTTGCCTGTACTCTGAGCATTAAGCTTTTAAAAATATTTTAAACACACTAAATTTTTCCTGCTACCCTGCTCCAAATCACAGCACAAAGAAGAGATATAGTAAAGAGCACCATTACTGGAAAACACAAGAAGTCTGCTATGGTGCTATTGGGGCCAAACATCAGGGAAAAGCATGAGTATAGCTACATGAGGAGCTGAGAGTCACCTTAGCACTTGAGTGACACAGTCCCACAATACCTGAGCTGGATAGGCAGAGGCAGCAGGGTCCATCCAGGAGCAGTAGAAGACTAGAAACACAGCTACACCATAGAGGCAAGGCAAACACACTATAGTCTCTGTATAGCTTACAATAAGTAGATGTACTCAGCCCCGAGCTTAAATGGAGCTCCTGGACCAAGGAGCAGAGGGGGAGTTGTTGGATCCCAGGTGAGGCTGGTCAGGACAAGTAGACCTATTGGTGCCCTTGATGCTGGCCCCTATCAATAAAACATTTTTGATAAAAGAATCTCTTATTTATTAAGGGTTTGGTTGTTAAAAGTTACTTTGAAATTTATAGCTTCATATTTATGCTGTTTGTTAATCTATGGTACAGAATAGTTGGAAAACCATTAAAGCTTTTTTTTTCTTTCAATACCTATTACTCCTGCTTTCTCTATATGTGGCTGTGACTTTGCACCACTGTATCTGCTTGATGTTTTCCACTCCTAAAATTACTATCTTTGGTGTTCACACAGATGTCCCATCAGGCCCAGAACCTCCTACCTTGGTGACTTCATTCATCCTTCAACTTGTAACTATGCAACTAGTTTTCTGAACCATTTTAATTTAACATGGCTCTGCCTCAGACCTGTCCCTGATTGCATTTCTGCTTTCCTACTACCCTTTTGGAGAGTTTCTCACACAATCTAAAAGCTCTTAGCATTCCTGACTTTTCTTTGAAGTTCACCCCTTTCTCTCAGCCATTGACTTGCTAGCTGGTATCATTAGTTATACATTTTCTTTAGAATTTTTAGTATTGGTGCACCTCTGTTTAGCTGAAACAAACTCTAAACCTGATTCACTTGCCAATGGTCCCCAGATGATTTTGATGCGTGTTTCCCAAACGCCTCAAGATAAAAGAAGCTGCTGGGGTTATCTGGTTATTGCTTTTATCTAGGGAAGCCCTGAATACTGAGGGAGAAGGTTAGAGGCAATGTAAGTTTAGTTTGTTCACTCTAGTTTCTTTTTTTTTTTTTTACTTGTTCTCTGTCAAATACAAAGTGTGTTCATCTTTTCTATCTTTTAAAATAATGCCCTGGCTTTCTTAGGTGTTTGATTCTTCAAGTGAAATAGTCAACTTCCTTCTTTAGCAGCCTTCTTCTTTTCCTTGCTCCTTTATCACACTTCTTTTTTTCTTTTAGGTTGCATTCATTGTTATTATTTCATTTCTGAATAAGAATTCATAAGATTTCCAGCTTTATGGATTTTACTTCAAAGTTGGACAAGCTTCTTCAGGGTCTTTATTCTGCAGGTCTTATTTACATCATACCTAAACATATTAAAAGCTTTTTGAAGGCTTAATCTTGACCTGCTTTGATGTAAGAGATGACATCACTTCATTCCCCTTTTTCCTTGCTTTTGCAGATCACTGGCTATCAGTAACTGTTGACTTTTCCTTAATATTGAAGATTAGATTCAGAAGCCTGAAGGGCAAGACAGGCACATAGTGGGATTCCTGAAAAGCCTCGGTCTGCCTTTTTCAGCATAAGATACAAAACACTGACTTTTTGCAGAACTATTGAATAAAAATATTGTCATGCAGAAATAAACACAAAAATAACTTTTATCCCATAAACTTCAGCACAAGACAGTAAAGTGTTCCTAGCCTGTAAGGGGTTTGCCAGTATCATTACCAATAGCCATGAGTTAGCTTATTTAGAGGAAATTTTAAAAAATCAAGTGGAATGGATGTAAAAACATCACTTGAAGATGTAAGCTTTATGTACCTTTCATGTGGTGTATTCACATACCATAGAGAGTTTAAGCACTCTGTAGAAAAGTGTAGAAAAATGGTGTCTGTTAAGAGAGAGCATTTAGATATAAGTTACCAAGCCAAAAAAACAAAGTAGTGTTTGGCAAAAATGAAGCCTTATGTTGAAATAGAACAACATGGGAAGAAACTATTTTCTTTAGTTGCATCATAATGAGAAGTTTAATTTGTACTGTAGAGCTGTGAAAACAAGGATCTACCTGGTTACTTATATTGTAATTCTTGTGTACCCACAGGATTTGATTGCCCTTCACACACACACACAAAAAAAAGCAAGATTGAAGTAATAATTTGTGGACAAAAATAACAATTGCTAAAGTTAAATTGCTTGGTGGTTGGCTGATTAAATACATTACAGTTGAATCTGCAGTATACCCATAGCACAGGCAGGTGACCTGGCTACAACACTCGTCTCCTGATCCATTTATAATGCAGGATCCAAATACAGCAATCTGATCTGTGTGGGAGGATCCACACACCTGCGCAGAGGCAAGTGGAGCGTTGTACAGCGGAAGGTCATGTCTACACGGATCATATTGCAGGACTGTGGCCAAACTTTGTGTGGATGGGACCTAAATTTGTCCCTCACATGCTCTAAAATCATGGACTGCTTACATGAAGTAACACAAGTTCTATGGTGGCAGACACAACACTGTGAAGCTGTTATTTTAGTATGGGTAGACTATATTATGTAGCTTCTGTGTTACTTTGTGGTTTTTCAAATAGTTATTCTGAGACCCTAAATGTAGAGCCATCATGTTGTTGTACAACAAATTGCATGGATGACATTTTGTTCTATTAAAGGCCTAATTCACACTACATCCTGATTCTCTCTACAGCATGAAGATCAACTGTATTTTTCTCTGAAATGAGCTTTTTTTTTTTTTAAGTAGTAATGCCCAAAGTTCTTTTTCTTGTGATTCTATTCACAGCTCATTAATTTTGTTTGACATGATATATTGATATGAATTTGATGAAACTAAACTTCTGTCCACTTTTCAACATTTTTTTATTATTGTTGAGTCAAAGTCCTTAGTTAACAATCCATGTAAAGATCTGAGGCAATAAACGGCTAAACCTCCACCAACAAAAATGCTTAAAAATAAAGTTCAGACTTTTCAGTCTAAGTTAAGCTTTAAAAGGTATTTTTACTGATATATGTAAAAAGAAAGAATCTTCAGGTAAATAATTTCTAGTTAGTTGTAGTAAAAATTTTAATCTGAAAACAGAAGGAACTAAACTGTGAGGTAAACATGAGTGCTTAGTATGAGGAAATCAGCCCTGAAGGCTTGCATCAGCACTGCAAATTTCTCTTAAGTCATAAAGTGCTGGTAAATAAAACAGAATATGAACTGGTGTATCCTATAGCCAAAAAAAAAAAAAATCCATCTCAAACAAAACTGGGAGTGGTGAAGTTACAGTATTGGGCTCTAAAGTGTAAAAATTAGAGGGTGTCATTTGGGGTTAAGTGTATCAGTCCTGTGCTGGCATGATGGCTCAATGAAGTTTTGGCTTCATGATTGCATCTAAACACAAACCCACCTACTGTAATGGCTGTGAGGATTTGAATTTACTGGGTATAATTTCATTACAGAAGATAAGTATAACTTCACTTTATAAGCAGTTTGTGAAAAAAGGAACAATTTAACAGTAAGATTTTAATTTTGTGAATCCAAGACCTAGGTATTTTATACAAACTGCATTAGATCCTAAACTAACAAACGTGAAGTCAGTGTTATTCAGGAAAAAGTTTATTCTGCATGGAAACAGAATGCTTAAATTCTTCAGCTTAGCAGCTGCTGTCTTAGCATTGTCTTTGTGATCTCTGGGTTATTATTTATCAATTTGAAATGTCATGCTTCCTGAGCTTTTAATAGAGACCTCCCTGAGTTCCAAAGGGAAAGAAAGTGCAAAAGGATCAGGGCTTGGTGAAGCAGGGGAACCCAGGCCATCCTCTTACATTTACAAGGAGCACATTAGAAGTCTTAGTCATGTGATTTGGGAAGAAAGCAGATTTACCTGACATTTGATTTATGACATACTTATCCACAGGAAATATTAAAATTTGCAGGAAGCATTGACTGAGATGTTGCTGAGAGTTATATTTTTCTCTTCTTATGCAACATGCTGAGGAGGAGGAAATGTGGTCTTTTAAAGTAGTTAGTTCTTTTATTTCCATTGAAATATGAGACTTTTAAGCATCATGCTTCCCACAGCCACTAGAAAGATGATGTCAGATTTTGTGGAGGATTTAGGGCTCTATAAAAGATCTAAGAAAGCACAAAAGACTGGGTTAGCAAAGGAATAGTTTGTAATGGAAGTGGGTTGACAGCTATTAAATTTTGCAGTTCTGTGAAACTATTTGATTCATTCTCATTAACTGCACTGACCAACTATTTCTTCTCAAAAGCAACAAAGAGAAGCTCTAATTAGTATTTCAGAATCAGTATTTCAGAATCCTTAGTGCAGCCTGTGTCATCAGGTATTTCAGTCAGGTCTCACTGAATTGATCACTTCTTAGATTTAGTAATAATTATTGTTATTTTAATTCAGACACACTCTGGCAAAGTGGATAGTCTGATCCAAACATTTACTTTAAGTTGACACAATATTGCCTCCTTAAATTGGTACAAGCAATTGAGTTGTTATTTGTTCTAGATAATGAAATGGTAAATTAGTCATAACAATGAAAACGTGTTGATGTGCTCATCTTGCTAAGACAAAAAGAGAGGAAGCATGAAAGGCAGTAAGTCCATGGACACTGTATTCTAGCACATGAAAACCCTCAGATGGTTTCAGATGGTCCTTCTGTTCTCCATCCATAGTTCCCTGATACAAGCCTTTGTGCTGTAAGAGTAAGTTGATAACAGTAACAATTCTTTCCTGAAGAAGCGATGTTTATGTGGACTGCCTGTTTATCTGCCTGTCAAGTTCCCATGTTTCTCCAGGTTTCAATCTATTGGTCACCCCGAATCAGATGAGGACTGTGTGTGTCAAAGATTTTCACTTGCGACAGATTTGGTGAAATCAGCATCAGGATGAAGAAAGATGCTCTCTTGCCCCTGAAAGGTGGGATAAAGCTCTAGAAACACATACCACATTAACTAGATGCAGCAGGCAAGACCTAGTGCATACCAAAGGTAATGAAACAGACCCTGACAGTGGGGCCTTGTGCATCCTGTCTTTTGTCCTAACTAGGCAGAATTTATGCTTAAATAAAAAAGTTGCTGCTTTTGGACCCAAACTTCCATCTGTTCTTACACTACCTTGATACAATCTTCCCCATCCCAGTAGTTCTGAGAAAATGGAAAGAATCAGCATGATTTTTTTCTAGCAAAAACTCCTGTTTTGAATCAACTTGAATGCTTTTGAAAAATCAATGACTGTGTGGAAAAGGGTGATCTGTTCAATAGAGTGTTTCTGGATTTTTAAAAATCTTTTGACAAAACCCCATGTTAGATTACTCTGGGCAGTAGAAGAAAGTGGCACTGCAAAGAACTACAAAAGCATCTCATTACACTAAATGACTGGGCATTAAAAAGTCAGACTTCACTGCTATTAAAGTGACATGCAGAGCAAAACCACACCAAACTATCCAAACACAGCAATGGTTTCTGGATGAGCTTTTTATTATTTTTTATTATTTATTATTTAAGAAAGAGATTCTGGAGTTACTGTGGCGGATCAGTATAATGCTCAGTGGCTGACCAGAAGAGCCCTTGGGAGAGAATAACATTAACAGAGCATAACAGATTAATAGCTTCAGGTCACTGTGCAAACCCTGTCTGTACCAAATACCCTGTTCTAGCCATTCCTCACCTCAAAAACAACAGAAAAGGCAATGGACAAAATCAGTAAGGATGATCTGAAGCCTGGAACAACTTCATACAATGAAAGACTAAAGAATATTCTCCTATGTCTTCTTGAGACAGAAGAAAATTAGTTTGTCCAGGGGTTACCACACAGGTTTGTATAATCATAAGTGGTGAATAGGCCTCATTAATGCTCACATATGAGAACTCATGGGCATAAAAAAAATCTATCAGGTAACAACTTTATGACAAACAAAAGCGAACAATTTTTTCACTGTGCATGAATCAGAAGTTGCAGCCACAGAACACTGATGCCAGAACATTATGAGTTTAAAATACAGGGGAATAAGGGGATGAAAAACCAATTTAGCATTAATTACACACAATGAAATAGCCTGTGACTCAGGACGTCTGTGTGAACTGAAGAAAGTGGAAAGTGTACAGAGTGGAAGTAAAATTGTATGCATGCCCAGTTCTCAGTTTTGTCACAGGAAATTGTTCTCACATGTTTCCTCAGCAGATACTGACTGAGCAAACACTGAAGACAGTCTTAAAGAAACTGAAAGCTTCCCTGTGAAAAAAAGAAACGTTTGCATGACCTGGAAAAGAAAAGGGCACAAAGCCTGGGAATTTAATGAGAAAAGATGTGAAGTTTAAAAAAAAAAAAAAAAAAAAGACAATGAGGGAACCAGAAGGAGATACTTAACAAAGCAACTCTAAAGGTACCAACCACTCCCTGAAAAGCCCCTGGAGAGCTGTGGGATGCTGTCCCACAGGGCTGATGGTCTTAGCTAGTGCGGCTGTTCTTGTAGCCTGCAATCTAAGTTCTGTACCTGATGAGATGCAGAGGTGCTGTGCTCTGCAGCTAAAGCACATCAAGCTGTTGTATGCTCTGTTGGGATCAGAAAGTGATCCCTACTTTGTAGCACTTCTGGTACCCCTGACACCACCCCAAATTCCTTTTCCTCCCTACTTCCCATTTCAAAATGCCGTGCTTTTCAGAGGCGTTCATTTTCCGGCGAGAACCAGAGTGACTGACTGAGTTTCTTCTCTAATTTCAGAGCCTGCTACTGATACCATTCCAGATGCTGATGACCAATCCCTGACTCTATCTTTCCCAGACAAAGAGGGCTGGAATCTCCAAGGACAACCATTTTTCCAGTCATGTCTCATTAGTCCTTTGGGTGAGCAGATTAATTCATAGCATGGTTGTGGGATTTGAGCATGCATTTGGCAAAGCCAGGCATGAATCAGATTCTGTATTCATTCACTGCAGCATTACTGGAAAAGAAGACACATGGGGGTTGTAGATAGTGCTATCACTTTCTGTCTGAGGAAATAACAATTAATGCCTACTGTATTGTCCTGCAGAGCACTCTCTTGAGATTACAAGCCATCTTTTCTGCTCTTTTTGTTTGACAGATTCTCTTTCAAACTTGATTTTTTTTAAGCTTCCTCAGTTCTTTTACCCAGTTCTTGGTACCTTGCCCAGCAGAAGGGCAGCTTCTGGATTAAATATGGCTCAATTTTCCACTGGGCCTAGCCTTTAAGTTACAATATACATATGTGGCATAAGCAACTTTTCCTGCTCCCTGGGGTTTCTCTGAATTTACAGTCTTGTTGTGTTCCTTAATTAGAACATTCCTTCTATCCTCAGTGGGCTTTTTGACAGTTACATTTTGAAGGTTGTTATGTAGTGTTAATTTACAGTCATTGTTTCACCTTGAACTCTTCTTAATGGGACACCTGATGCACTAATAAAACTCGCCAATTTACAGCTCCATGAATCCAAGTTTTAGTCAGTGGGACCTGCATCACCATAATCACACCCCTGATACAATTACACTTATTATCCCTCTGTTACTAGGATATAAGCATAAACAACACACCACGGTAGACCAAATGAATGCTAGATTGCTCTGAGCATGTTTCACATGATCTTCTCAATGGTTTGTTAATCTGATGGATGTCTCCATAATGCCTCGTGGGACAAGCTGCTGCTTTAGAAATGTGACAAGAAGTCTACCACACAGATTGAAGGCATAAAACCATGCAGCCAGAAGCAAAGTATAAATCATTCTTCAGCAGGAGAGAAAGGAATGGTTCCTTAAGAGAATATTTAAATGAGTTTGCCTCTCTTCCAAAATTCATAAATATTTAAATATTTATGATCTACATGTTGAAACACACAATCCACCCAAAGAGTTAATGCCTGAACTTGAGCTATGGCCATGATAAACACAACAATTATTTGTGCTGAATGCTGCTTGAAACACCTGAACAAAGATTTTTGGCTGTTATTTGACTTATCCTGGGTTGGGAAAACAGACCTCCCACTTTTTTTCTTTTTTTTTTTAAATAGACACTGCTGATTTCTTTTAACTGGAAGAACACGGCAGACCTTAAATGTTCAGCTTGTGCCTAATTCAAAGGAGGAGAGACTGCAAATGTTTTAGGATGAGGAGTACCTGTTCACAGGTTCCATCCATCAGTGATACCCAAATAGGCTTTGAAGGCTTTTCTGAAAGAAAATATTTATAATCTTATCTTGTGAAGAAGCACACTGCTGCGTGTGATAGCCTGCTGAAGTCAGTGGGACTATTCATGAAGTAGGATACTATCAGATAAGTTGGTATTTCACAATTTGTTCCTATTCTGAAAGATAAATTCTGTCCAGAAAAATTACATATTGTTGCCATTTTGCTAACCTAAGAATTAGTAGGCGACTGAAAGGAAAGAAATTAATAAGACAAACCAGAGAATGGAGAACCGCAGATAAAGATACAACAGATGCATTTACCACTGAAAAAAACCCACCATCAGCTGCTCAAGCACTTTGGGGTAACGTCAGTCACAGTTCTGCTTCGGCAAACAGAGCTGCTGTATGAAGCTGCAAAGTCCACAACGAGCAGTTTCTATGCAAGGGACTGCAGGCTGCCAAGGGACTGTGGTTCCTTCATTTCCTAGAACAGCAGAATCCCTACAATTGACCTTTGCGAGTTCACTGTCATCACATGCTCCTCTGCAGCTGGCTTCTGTCTGGCAAGACTGCAAGACAGAAACATCCAGCTCAGCGCAGCAAGAGAAAAAAAAAAAGTCTCTTTTCTTGAAGTTGGCTGTGTTTATTTCATACCCAATGAATTATTATTTATTTCAAATAGGTATGAGTAATTTGGAAGGAAATCAGCAGTAAGCTCCTGTAATGAGGTTTATATCTGTTACTTTTTATCCCGGCAGGCACAATAGTTTCTAGGGATATCTTCAGGTGTTTCATGTAAGTAGAGGAAACAGACTGTCAAGGCTAGGTTCTCTTGTATTGATTTCAGACAATCTTGCTTTCAAAATCTTAGGCAGTAAGACACCTAAAGAGAACAAATCCAGGGAGTGGAGAGAGAAAACCAATTTTGCTATACATTAATTTATTTCACCAAGGAGGATTTTCGTCCTGTTTTTGTACAAACAGTAAATATCCATCCTTGTAAGAACAGTAATTTACTAGATTTAGCTAAGAAATACGAGGAGGTGAAATAATATTTTGCAAATTGATGTAACTGATGATGGATTTAATCGCCTGAACTCTCATAAACAGAACCACCATAAATGTAAAGCAAAGGGCAGTAATGTTGCATCTATTTGGTAGCATTGTCTACATAGTAAAGTTTCACAAATTATATGGGTTCACATATTAACCCCTTAACAAGTGCCTTTTATTTCTGTTCAATATAGGCTAAACTGAAAAACATCCCATTTATATTTGAAATACATATCTAAACAGGCATTATAGAAACAGAACAGTATCAGCATTCAGAGTATGTGCTTTCTGTGATACTGCACCTGCCTCCTCATCCAACTTGAAACACGTAATAAAGTATTTAAACAGTCTTACTTTAGGGACCTAAAATTAGTTACTCTGAATCACGCTTCAGAACCTATTTTTTGTCTCAATACTATACAGGAAGCCTAAGCTCCTTGGCACTTCATTCAGATGCTGTAATGATTAAATTCCATAATGCAAAAATTCAGATCACTCTTGCCCCATCCTCCAAATGGATACATTCTCTGTATGTAACAGAAGTTTATGCGAAAGGTATGTTTCTAAGTTGTAGTCTTTTAATGAAAATTTTCTCACTGTTTAGGTAGAGCACCGTTTCTCATGTTTTGATTGTATTTAAATAAGGCAAAGGAGGTCACATATCCAGATGAGATTTTTCTTGCTCCAAACCAGCACAGATGTGTTATTTTTTAAATCGGTGTTTCTGTTTCTTTAACTTAAATGTGACTTTGACTTAAAGTGACTTAAATCCCATTGACACAGTTGAGAAGGTTGGTCAGACTGACTAATACTACTGCCATCTTGCTTGTTTCTTAAGAGAGTAATAACTGTGTTTGAGTTCCTGGGGGCAGGAGGGGAGATGAGCAACTGTGATTACTGCTCTTCTCTGTTCATATCAGACAAGGAGCTGCTACTACCCAAAATTTAGAGCAACTGCATTTCCCAGGGGCAGGGGAGTAAATGCTTTCACAGTAGGCTGTAATTCCAGGCTCTTCTCATGTCCCCATTGATATAAGGATTTGTATTTTGCTTGTATGTTGCTTGTATTTTGCTGGCTTGGGCTGATTTGGAGGCCGGTGTTTGGTTAAGCTTGTCAAACAGAGAAGATAAATGGTTGTAACATCCCTGAGAGAATGAGGGCCCACTGTATAGGTTTAGTCGAGTATTTCCTCAGCCTCCACAGGTACAGTCTGAACTAGTGTTGAAGGCTCGGATGATGGCCCATGGACTACAGGGCATGTGCAGGAGCCTAGGGTCAAAAGTTTAGCTGTGAGGAAGATATCTTACTTCATCCTCAAGACCCCTAGTGACCATACAACTCGGGAACCAAATGTGCTTTTACAAACTGCTGCAGCCAAAACATACTGCAAACTCGAAGGACAAATTTATTTTTGACTCACTTGGCAAAATGTGTAATTATTTTTTTTTCCTTTTAAATAGCAGAATGACAGTGTACTGGGGTGAAAAGAATAATACCCTAATTACATTTACTAACTATTAAAAAATTAATAAGCAGAAAATACTTTGAAAATGCAAGTGCTATATGCATGCTTACCATTGTAATGGCAAATGTACTCGGAACCTCCTTTTCCCTTCTTTCAGATTGTGAAAACAGGAGTCACATTTTTGAGAACGAGGAGGTCAGATTTGCACAATGACTGTCTGAGATGCTGATGGTGTAAGTTCCTTATGTATGTGCCAACTTCATTTTCAGAAAATTGGACTGTAATTTTTTTTTTTCTTCAGGCCCAAACTCTGTGTGCCTCAAATTTAATAAACACTTTCTCACATTGAAAACAGTTGTTTGGACAAACCACTACTGCAGTAAAGGAAAGGACAGAAAATAAGTAATTTTACTTTTCAGTTTCAAGGCACATATATTTTCACTTTGCCTTAAACATGGCCATTTTTTTGTCACAGCTTTTGGGACAATTTTCCAATTCATGGTTCTCTGAATTGATGATAAAATTATTTCATGTTGTTCAGCTACACCTTTTGCTTATTCCTGTTTCCACTAACAAAACACTTAACATCTATTATGTCCTCATAGAAATTTGAACATAATCATTTAATTTTCAATTCAGTCCAGAAATTGCTTTGCATTATGAACATGAGTCAATGGAATGTAATTGTAAAGGCTTTGTGAAAGGTGTCATCAGATACCCCCCCCAGTCACAAAGTTATAGCTAAATCCACCTGTTTTGTCATAATGTGAGAGTTGGCATAAGTAACCTACAAGACTAATACATAATTTCCAAAATATTCTAGGAATGGAAGGGTATTGAAGTATTTAACAATGAACAAAATCATCATGCCCTCTCCAGGAAAATGCCATGAGAGTATCTAGGCATTCTGGAGTTGCCTTATCATACTTAGATTTTCTGTGGCATTTCTCCTCGTGGTCACGTGTTTCAGCACTCTGTTAGCCTTTGGGGGAAAAAAAAAAAAAAAAAAAAAAGGGAGCAAGCAGAGCCGTTTTGAGCATAAAGATCATAAAACAGGATTTGCCCTTGTCAGTAGCCTTAAATCTAATTAGTTTGCAGCTGTTGTATGGTCACGACATAATTCCTGAGGGGAAATTCAATTAACAATTTTATTTAGGAGACAGCTGGAGATAACAGCTATCAGTATGACTAGTGCTGTTATCACACATTCATGGCAAGCTTTATCCTACGCCCCCAGGCCAACGGCAGTGCCAGGCACCAGTGAGCTCCACTCCACTGACTAGCGTTATTATTTCAAATAAGCCTCTTAGACAGCCACACAATCCGCTGTCAAACTAACTATCTCCATCATCAAGTCCGTCCCTACTTCAAGTTACGTTTTTCGGGTGAGGACCAACGTTCGGTTCTCTTACGAAGTTCTGCTCTTGAGGACAGCTGGAAGGTTTTCATTCTGCGTTCGGGTGGCGAGAGCTTTACGAAAAGGGCTTTTTAATAAACCGCAAAGCCGCAGAAAGTGAACTGTGAACTCGAGCAGGAGTTATGCCGAGCTTCCGCCGCATGGTTTTCTTCAGGGCGGTGCATACACGGCCATCCCACCTTTTCTCCCTCCGCTGTGCCCGCAGAACTCGGGGGCACCAGCAGCGAGTCACCCCGCACGCACTTATCCTCGGCTCGGCTTGGCTTGGCTTGGCCTGGCCTGGCCTGGCCTGGCCCCGTGGGTTTTCTCCTGGGGAGGAGCGTTTGTACGGAGATTGGCGGGGTGTGGCGTTGGCATCCCCGGTACACCGGGACGGGTACCGCCGCTGCACGCTGCTCTCGGCCCCAGCCTTCCGCCGCCACGCCGGAAGTGGGTGGGGCGCGCGGACGCTGGCTCCCTTCCCTCCTTCCCCGGCCGTTGCCCCGTGTGTCGTCACTGGGCGAGCGCCGGGGGCTGGGGCGGCGACCGGGCGCGAAGCAGCTCAGCGCTGGCCATGGAGGAACTACCGCCGCCGCCGCAGAAGGAGATTGTCTACAACAAGCTGCTGCCCTACGGGGAGTGTCTGGAGGCCGAGGCCGCCCGCTTCCTTGCGCGCATCAAAGGCAACCTGGCTCGGGCTGTGCAGCTCCAGGAGCTGTGGCCTGGAGGACTCTTCTGGACCAGGAAACTGTCGACGTGAGTGCCCTTTCTCTCCTCTCTAGGGCTGCTGGGGCTCGGAGCGGCGGTGTCGCGCCTGGGAGCGGGGCCTGCGGGTTCAGAGGGCGCTCAGTGGGGGTGTCGGGCTCGTCCTGTCCCCGCCGGGCTGCCAAGGGGCTGGGGGGGGCTGTTGGGGAGCGCGGCGGCAGGCAGACTTGCTTCATAACGGTTCCTCCCGGCGCCGCTTAGTCTGAACCTAGCCAGTGTC
>JAAGNO010006609.1:35657-66675 GCA_033439905.1 Ceryle rudis | reverse complement strand
CTGGGAAATGGGACACACAATCTCATGTAATTTTTCCACCAAAAAATTTTGCTCTGATAAACAGATTGATACATTTTTTTTTTTTTTTTACTGTGGTTAAGTAAATACATTTAACCAATATTTAGTTAGATTCATCAAGAAACTTTTAACAGGGTACGTTTTCCACTAAAAATGAGAATATCAGGGCATGACAATGTGCAAAATTTTCTGAAGGAGCACTTACTGACTAAAACTTCTTCCTTCTTAGGCCAGAAAAAAATATTACTATGTGAACCAATTACTTGCCTGTGATACTAACCCCCTTCACAAATACTTCTGCCAAGCCTTCAACTCCAGCCACAGTGCCTTCATTTTTCAAATCTCCAGGCACATTTATTCAGGACAGCTCATTTCAACAACTAAATAATTGGTAAAGTCAGACTACATTTAGGTGCTAGCATTCCTCGGATGTCTGACCTGTAATAGTGTACAAAAATATATTACAAAATGTACACTTTCAGAGCTGGACAGCGGAGCCTATCTGCTCTGACAAGCTCTCTGTCAATGCCAGCTCAGAGGTCCTGTCAAAGCTGGAAAGATATTTACCCATTTTTTATGAGGTGAACAAAAATACAGAAACAACAGCTTGTAAAACATCCAAAATATTTCAGTAAAAATCTTACTAAAACCATTCTGTGAAACCTCAACCCAAAGAACTGCTTTCCAGTTTTCTTCTCATTTCCTGGTTTGTACGGCCATGTACTTACTAGTAGTCTTCCATTACAGTTATGAGGCAATTCCTCATAATAACTTTTGCTGTGTTTTTCCATAATTTTTTTCAGAAATTTTTTTTTTAAATAAAGTAATGTCACCCTTTCATGTAATTATTTTCTTAATATATGTTTTTAAAGTAGATCTGTCACGGTGAGGTTACATAGCTGACTTAGTATATATAAAGCAATTAAGAAATCCCCAATAGTGTTGCTTAAAGTGCCAGCATTTTCAGAGTAACAGCAAAACTAGACATGTAAATAAAAAGCTTGCCCACACACACATGCACAAACAGAAGAGCACAAAGGCATGATGGCAGGAGGGATAATCCCAACAGCATCATCAAAGAAAGAGAGCCCCAGCCTGGCCTCTCCCTGGGCTGCCTCAGCCTCAAGGGCTGGGGGTGACACACACCATGGTAAGTCAATGGGAGAAGCTCCCCTCAGACCCTTACAGACTGAGTGGGTACTGCCAAGGGGCATAGGATATATTATGGGACCCTGGTTAAAAGCATTTTAGGACTGCATGGGACTTGTTGTGGGATGCACATGGAGGAAGCAAAACGGGAAAGGAATTTACCTGTTGGTGGTTGAAGAGGAACAAGCATGAGCAAATAGATGGATAAGGGGTTAAAAGGAGCTGGTTGGTTCCCTTGTCTGGCTGTGCCCTGTGCCAGATGCCTGTAGTCTGCCCTGTCCTCTGCACTTCTAACTCTTTTTCTGGGTGAGGGGCGTTCTGTTCCATGGGCACATGTGCCAGCAACCATGCCTAGACCACTTGTAATTGTGTCCATGTTGCCATCAACTGGAGCAAGTCCATGTGTGGTCACTAACAAGCATCAAGCCAGACTAGCTGGTGAGTGGTCTGGGAGCCACGTGCTGTGGGTGAGGCACCTTGAGAAGGGTGGTACCAGAGGGCAACATATTTATGCCCTACTACTGGACCTGCATTCTTACCAGCCACAGGGGAGAACAGGATATGGACAGTGGTGCTCTTTATGTCTGCCTGAATGCTGAGTGCTTCTGTCTGAGCTCATTTCTGTGGCCATGACCATCCACATGTGTTTATCAGTACTGTACACGTGTGTGTGTGCCTGTGGGGGTGGCATGCTCATGATGCACACAAAGTGGACCTGACAACATGGAGCTGTGGCACCTCACCTCTACTGGGCATGTATGAAAACACAAACCCCAAGATTATGTGCAAAACTTTATGTATTGCTACACCGTATGTAAACACTTAAGAAAAAATAAGCTACTTCCTCCCATAAAGTTTGTAGGAAAACCCAAAAGAAAAACTATTGAAAATATGAGTAATGTAGTGATCTTTGTTCCGTGTTGGAAGAACTTTGTAAGGGGGTGTTGCGGTGCACATTGTAAAATCTGAATTAAATTTGATCATGTTCAGTCAGTACTGGGAAAGAACCCAGTATTTTTTTAGTGAAGTAGAAAAATTAGTCATGCGTTTAATGATTTGTTTGCAAGAGTCAGACTTATTTCAAGGCATTATGTTTCTGTATTATCAGCTTCTGAGCTTATTTTAAAATTCATAGTTTCTGGGGTGTTTTGACTTTGGCAGAGATGTTAAGGCCTTTAAGATAAGCCAGAGGTGGATTGCTAATGCAGATAAGCTGGTGTTTTGTTTAGCTGTGTGCAGTCACCAATGCATTTGATGTGCAGGTTGAGTAACTCCAATGGAAGTGTTGTGATCGCTGATCAGATTGCCAGTTCCAGCACCTTTTGTTCCAGCAGCTTGTTCTCAATTGTTTATTTCTCTAGTATAAACTCTTCACGTCACCTTCTGAACACAGCAGGGTTAGTTGCTGAGAAGAGCCCTCATCAGCACATTGCTCTTACTGCCTAAGTTGTCTTAATGTGCTTGGGATAGCAGAAAACAGCATTTCCACCATTTCTGTGCTTATGTAGACAGATGGAAACCCAAAAGCTCAGCAAAATGCACCCACAGTGACCTGGCCTCTTCTCAGCTGCCATGAAGGGAAGGGAGAATAGCTGGTGCTGGGAGTGCTTCAGGAGCTGCCACAGGAGAGATTACTGTGGTTCCTTCCTTGGTTGTCAAGTGGAAACTTCCACCCAAGGGGATTGTTATTCCCCACTCCCCGAGACTCGCTGGAGACAACTTGTGGGGCTACATTCCTGTGGTGTAGGAGGACAGACAGTCCTTCAGCCGTGAGGATGTGCAGCAAAGGAGTATGTTTGTCGAACACCATCCTCTCAACAAGCATTGGGAGAAGCCTCCTCATTGCCTTTTGAGCATCTCTGGGTACCTCTTCCCAAATCTACTTGCTGGGTGGCCAGGCTTTGTCCACAGCAGTGCTTCCGCAGAGCTTCCAGCTGTGCTGGGCCAGGTAACCTACTCCTTAGTGCTGAGCACCCTCAGCTGCCTCCTCCCTCCCACCCTGTACACCTTTGAAAGGCCATATGTGAGCTAGAGCTTGCACCCTGTGCTGGGCTGTGGTCCCAGCCACAGCTGACTGCTTGCAGAAATGGTTCTCAGGCCAATTGTTGGAGGCTTCTGAGAAAATAAAAAGAGTTTAGTAAGTTTTGGATGTATTGCATATACTCGGGTAATACTAAGTAGCTATTGCTAAATGCTAGACACTTCCTCCACTCCTTCTGTAGACATAGAGAGTGTTGTAGGGTAATGTCTGCTGCAAAGTAATAGAGAAGCTAGGCTCAGCAGAAACAGATTCAAGGCTCTGCTAGCTCCTGAGCTTAATTAGGTGATGTTTTTTTTTTTATTTTCTAGCACATGCTAGTACAAAAGAATGTGTATTTGCTGACTAATCGCATCTCTGCACAACTAGGAAAGATCTGTCTCATTTCCACAGAGAATTAGCACTTGCTGATCACTAGAGACAGGAGATTAAACATTTTATTACCACTTTAAATAATCATCGTTCTTTAAACTGTCATAACAGATTGTGGAGGTCTTGTACATTTACGCTTACCCCTTTGCACACTCTCTGTGTGCTTTACCTTTCACCTTACAGGCTACCTTTGGTGTTTTGCCTAGAAAGCAGAGGTTACCACCGTGTCATTGCTTAGTGCATAAAACAGCAGATGAGTAAACATGGGCAAAAGCTTTACAGGAAGGGTGACAACAATTAGGAATGGCACGAGGAATTTCCACCCTCTTGTCAGATGATTGTTGTTGGGTTTTTGTCTTGGATACCTTACCTACACTGAGCTGTAGACATGCTCCTTTAGCTTATCCTTTTCACCGTCTTCTTGTTCTAACCTCAAAACTAGACTGCAAGTGTATAAGATACTGTCAGCGAGAGAAGAACCCAGAGTTTAGATAAGATATATACCTGAGTTTTAATGAGGGGGTTGTTGCCTTGTTTGTTTTTGTGGGTTTTTTTTTTTGCAGAGCATATAATTGTCAGAAACAAATGCAATCATCTTCCACAAAGTGTGTGTCACTTGGAGACTTTCTTCAGGAGCAAAGAGGTGATGCCCATCATGGGGTTACAGAAGGCAGTGAAGTAATTGTCATCAGAATCTGCATCGATGCTTTCTTGAATATTTTTCATTAGCTTTCCTTTTCAGTGTTATGGCATTAGCATGTAAATGAGCTGAGAAGCACCCAGTAGAGGAGACAAGCTTCTTGGAACTGTATTGAGAAGTTTAAAACCCAATTCTCTGGGCAATTATCAGGTAGACCTGTATCAGGAGCCTATGCAGTGGTAGTATCAGACAGGAGAAGGGATGTTTTAGCCTCCTAAAGAAGACTATTTCCAAACCAGCTTGGTTTATGGAAGGGGCAGGGCCACAGAAATCTGCCTTGCAGTTTGAGTGCTGCCTCATGGCTTGGGTACATGGGTTCATTGATGTAGCTCTGACCCTGCATTAACAGGGCTGATGCTTTGGGCAAACTGGCTATGCCAAGAACTGTAGCTTTTCTTTTTCAATTTTGCTTCTGTGATCCTGGATTTAATGAAAATGTTAGGAAGCAGCTTCTAGTCAGATCAATATAAGTGGACTGTATTCATTGTAATTGGTTTCTATCTATAGAACTGTAAAACAATCTTTAAGGACAGCCTAGTGGCAACTTGGGTTTCACGCTGTTTCTAGCAGAAGCGCTATTTAGATCTTGTTATTAAATTGCAATGTCAAGTATCTCAAATATCTTGGATATTCTCGGGTATATCCAAGTTGCTGATCAGAAGATTTTTAAAAAAGGCAGAACCCAAATTAAAAACCTGGGCTTTTCTTTAATCTGGACATCGATGGTTATCGTGCAAGCCTGATGTCAGCTTTTGTACCTTGTTAATCACAGTTCCTTTAGCTGTGATAAATAGCCCTTAGTGAGCTTATGGTTCAGTGCAAATACTAAGTGGTTAAAGGTTCCAAATACCTATAAACATTTCACTTCTGAGGAAGAGAGTCTTTTCTGCTGCTCTGATTTATACATATGGCTTGGAGCCACCTTGCTCCATCCCTGAGGGATTTTTACCCAGACTTTCAAATTGAATCTCAATCTTTCTTTGGGAAATGCCTCAGTCAAAAGCACTGTAAAAACTAGTTTACCACAGTCTCTGCTGGCATTTTGGTTTTGAGAGTCAAAGGTGGGTTTGTAACATACCCAGTGCAAGTTGCCTGATAAGTTGGGATGGGATTTTTGTCTTTGTGTTTTATTTGTTGTTGGTTTTTTGTTTGTTCTGGGTTTTGTGGGTTGGTTTTTTTTTTTTTACAAATCCTGTTTTTCCTGCAAGCCTGTGACACCCTACCCTCTGCAAAAAGAGAGGGCTGGTATGCAGACTGCAATGCTGTCTTGCTCATCCTGGGATCTGACAGCATCTGTGGAGAGTGGTGAAGCAGAGCGTGGGGTGCAGAAGAACTCCTGGGTGCTCTGCTTCTGCCTCTTGGTCTCTGAGATGCTCTGGTATGGAGACTCCAGCTGAGGTTTCCTGTGCTGCACCAATGGCACAAGCAGCAGCTGCTCCCAGTGCTGTACTGGCACGCATGCACACAGAACAGGAGCTGGGATGGCATCTCCACTGGGCTGACAGCCCTTCTGCAGGGCCGTGCTGTGTCTGAGGCTAAGTGCAGCTGCTTGCTGGCAAGAGTGTGTGGAGGTGCCTGTCTGTCACTTCATTAATTTCTCTTTCCACTAAAGTCTTCAGTAACTAATGCATTTTAGGTTTATACATTTGAGGTTTATACAGTGATCTGGCATTTCCTCTGAGCCATGTGTTGCCAGGTCTCTTAGCTGCTGTGGAGCTTTTGTGGTAAAGCCCCATGTCTTGAGACAAGGTACACAACGCTCGTTTCAAGGGCCTCCAGTATGCTTTCTAGGAAGAGAAGTGTCATGTTTTTAGACAATGTTATTTTTCTAGCTATGTGTATAATCCGATGGAACATCTATTCCTTAATCTTTTATTCCCATTATCTTTTAAATGTTTCTGTTACTTTGCAGGCCCTTCTGGCAATTGACTTTTTAACAGGAGCACTCTCCACCTTCAGGTGCCAAGTTCACGGTGTTCACGTGTTGCCCTAATGCTGCATCTTGCCAAGCTTCCTCCAGCTCTGGCTCCTGATTATTTTATACAAAGCTCCTAATATTTCATATAAACCAGTGTGGTTCCCTTGATGTTAATGCCAGAACGAGTCCCAGCTCTTGTCAGCGGACCGACTGGTTTGTTGCGAAGACACTTCTGATGCAGAAACATAAATGTGGCAGAAGCAAGAACCTCTAGTTTGTCGCTGTTTCTCTCAAAGCCCCATTTGATCAACAAGGCCAGTTGCGTTCATAAACTCACTGCCTTCAGTTATCCCTCACCTCCTGCACTCAGCTCTTCAGTGAGCAGGGCTGGTTTAAACACTGACTTCTCTATTAAAATAAACCCAAGAAGACTCATTTCTACCAGTTTTATTGGTTATTCTTTCCTTGCTGGTTTTTCTGGACCAGGTACTTGGCCTCCACTGCAGACCCAGGCATGACTCCACTGAGGATGCTGTGGGAGGTGACCATCTAACAAGCATTAGCTTGCAGTATTCCACTCTGCCGAGTGTTTTTGTGAGCTTAGCAGTTCAGACTGGCCCATGCAAACAGTGTGTATGGTGTTCAGTTTTCAGAGAATTTTCTTGTCTTTGTCAGAAGTCTCCCGGATCAAAAATGTAGCCCTGATTATTAAATGCCTGAGCTGAAACACAATTCACTTCTACAAAGCAGAGTCTTCAATGCCTATAGGTTATCCCAGTACCTACAGACATTGGTGTAGAAGTCACTGCTTGTGGCAGGCTTGCAGAGGTCGGTGGCTTCAGAAAAGGAAATCACTGTCAGTAATTACTGATTATTAATTGCTGCTTTTTTAAAAAGCTGTTTGTTTTACAGGAGCTTATGCCTAATCAATCAAGTTTACGGTGTAAGAGCTTCGCTCTTGGTATCTGAACTGGGCAGTCACAGTTATAGGGTGAATATAAATGATGCACCTACAGCATCAGGTGATATCTTTTTGTGCTGCCTCTTTTTTTTTTTTAGCAGTATTTAAGAATTTTTCTTTCAGGAGAAAATGAAATGTTTTAAGGCTGAGAAGAACCTGAGTCAGGTCTTGTTTTTGATTGGCCTTGAGTGAATGCGAGTCAACTGACAATACTGTAATGTGCCACTTCTGTGTCATTTTTAGTCTATAGCAAAACCAAACAAGTATTTAAAAAAAAAAAACCCACATCTCTTTCAAGATTTGCAGAACTCATTGAAGTAGAGATTCTGTATTTGACACTATCTTTAAAAAAATAATCGTGATAATTTGTTTCTGGAAGGTTTCTGTACGTTAATAGTAAAAGAACTACCTATTCACATCTGTCAGAATGCCAGCTGAAATGCTCTGGCAAGAAATAGTCTGTCTCTGAAGTCCCAGCTGGCCACTGAAGCAAACTGAAACAAGGCTGCCACATAATTGGACGCTATGGGCAGTGTCGTGATTGATTTTGGATTTCTCTTGGGGTTTTTTTTTGAGCATTAATGTAAGAGCTGTCAGGGAAGCTGAATCCCATACCTCCTAGAAAGGGTGATCTCAAAGGCCAAGAATCCTGTTTGTGCCTATGTCTCTGCACTTCAGTGTCGTCAATGTCTTTTGAGTCGCAGACCAGCAGCCCTGGAGCTGGTCATCTCCATGCAGGCCCAAGCTAGAAAAGCAAGTGTTTTAGAGATGGGGGTAGTTTGGTTTTTTTTGCCCTGCTGTCCAGAAATAGCAAGCTAAGCTTTTAAAAATACTTTAAATGTTTAGCAGTAAGCTCCAGACCATGCCTCTCTGCAAAGGTGGGAGATGTTAGCCAGTCAGACAGGAGTTAATTTTGCAAAGGGTGTGAGTGCTTTGGAGAGTTTCACCTACCCAGTTAGCTGTGTGCCTGTCATCGCTGTGCTTCAACCGGTAAAAGTGGTGAATCTCGAGTGTCTCATGTTCTTCCAGCACTGTCCAAAGGAGAGGTGGTGTGGCCTGTCCAACTCACTAGGTATTCGCTGAAGTTCTCATGGCAGAGTAGCTGTTACAAGCCTCTGATGGGAATCCTAGTGCCTATGGTAGCAAGAGCTGAAGTGAGCAGTGCTGTTGAGAGGCAAATAGAAGCTGATAAAAACAGCAGATACTCGTGGACGTTTGCCTGCTCTTTGCAAGGTGATGTGGGATGGCTCCTGTGGCCAGACGTGTTCAGAAACTTTGAAATGTGGTGCTTTTCTGGAGTGGAGTTTGTTAGAGGAGGAGCTGGTGGCACAGGGTTGTGATAGACCTTCTTTCCCATTCCTCCTGACTGCAACAGCTCAGTGTGTGCAAGGAGCAACTGGTTTTAGTGTAGCTTCCAGAAGAAATCGGGCAGTTCCTGCTACTGTTGGTCTTGGTGATCTTTCTCCAGTAATTCTTGATCCTTTTGACTGATCTGAACTGGTTTTAAGGAAGGAAGCTGTCTGAAAGGTAAAGCCCCACCAAAGCAGGAAAAGTAGGTAGGGCAGAAGTCAAGGTAGAGGAGACTGGCTGTCAAAGCCAGTATGAAGGAGTGGGGGTGACCTGACAGTCTGAGGGGAAAGTCGTCTTCACTTGATGCACCACGCTGGATGCCACATCTTCACCGATGCTGCCAAGTCCAACTGTGACAACTCCAATCCATACAAAGTGGAGCTTCAGTAGTGCCATACAGCAAGATCTCATTAGGACCCTTAAAGCAAGTGTTCTTTTAATCCTCATCTCCTTCTCAGACGTGACCTTGTCAACGCGCAGTAAAACAGCCAGCTTGCCTTGTCCCCAGGGTTAGGACAGCCCCTTCTAGATGAGAATTTGCTACATAATTCCAGTATTGCTGAAAGGCTTTTTTTTTTTTTATTTTATTATTTTTGCCTGTCCTTAAATTGATAATTTTTTTTCATCTAGACCTGAAATGCTGTGTGAGGTTCTGGTTACCCATCCTGGAAATGCAGTGTAAGCAGAAAAGGTAGGGGTGGATGAGAAGACTTTGCTGGCGTGTAGAACTGCTTCTGTATAAAGTGATGTTAATTAGATAAATCCCTTCAGCTCAAAGTTATTTTGGACAGGGGAGGAGAGAAATTGGAGAACTCTACAGTATCTCAAATGGTACAGAGAAAATGAATTGGGAGTGATCATTTGAGACTTGATGACATCCAAAGAAATACCCAGGCAGCAAACTCAAGCAGAAGGAAGTACTTTGTCATGCAGTGCACAACTGAACTGTCAGATTCATTGCCAGGATCGTGCATATGCCAGAAGTACAGCTGGGCACCACCTAATGAAAGAGATCCATCAATAGCTGTTTAACACTTTGATCCACGTGCAATATCTGACTTTGGAAATCTGTACGCTGCCTCTTACAATAAGCTGGGGAAAAAAAAAATGCTTGAGACAGCAACAAGCCTATTTGGCCTCTTTCTGTTGTTCTTTTCCTTAAGCTGCCAGTTCCGACCGCTGCCGCAGTCGGGCTACTGGGATATACAGGTCTTTGTGACACACTTAAGCTGTTCATGTATTATATATAAGCTGTAACACTGATACCTGTTTAGCAGACTCATGAGTCACTTGCTGTGATACTGAAGGTCACGAGTTGTCCAAGGACTGCTGTTTGGGACGTAGGTGTCCTGTCTTAACCCTGAAGAGATCTTGCAGGTGCTTCTGGCCCACCAGGCAAGGGGAACCTGCGTTCAGGGTTGATCAGGGCGTCCAGTGGCATAAGATGAACTATCCATGGCACCAGGAATGGGTGTTCTGAGGTCAGATCCTGATTTATTTGTTCTTCCCTGCCCCAGTATACCAATCCTAGCATAGATAGTAGAAAAACGGAATGGTTCCACCGTTAAGACAGTCACAGATATTTACTTATAGAGATATAAAAGGATTTCCACCCCCTTTAGCCCTGTAGAAAGTCAGATTAACCCTAAGAAACAGTGCAGCCTTTGTAAAGCAGAGATTTTTCGCTGGGAAGTGTTGTTTCTAACTATTCCACATCAGCTGTGAAAACATTGCCATCCAGGCTTTGCAAAAGGATTCTTAGTAAGGCCTAAGCAATGAATACTTGGCATACAGAGGTTTGATATATGGAGAGCCAGGCTTGACATGGAAGACTGTGTCCTAGAAGAACCTTTGAAGAAAGGTGTTGCAAGGAGAATGGTCTCCCGTGGGCCCTGGGATCAGTGTTGTTGTGGGGCAGTTGATAGCAGCTGGTAACGTGCCAGTTTGTGCTGTGGAGGTGATGGACAGGATTTTCCTGAATAGCCTCATATAGCTAGATTGAGTGAGCCTGGAAATACCAGCACCGATGGTAGGAAATAATGGACAACTAATTTTCAGAGCACAAGGAACCTTTTGGAAAAGGCAGTGCTCTTTTCCACCCTCGTGCCCCTGCTTCACAGCTACTCGAATCGCTGAAAATTTGCAAAGCAGAACTGCTGGAGTCTCTTCTATGCCTGGAAATGGCAGATGCAGGAGGTGTTTTTAGGTGGGTTTGAGGAATGGCAGGCTGCTGAGAGTAACATCCATCTTGTTATCTGAGATAATGTCCCAAGCCAGCCTGAAAGCCATTTCTGACAGAAGAGTATGAAACCAGCTGTGTGTTGTACAGGGCTGACTGAAGGCTTTTACGGGAGCAGGACCGGACCTGGTGTGGTTAGAGTTGGGTGGCGAGTGCTTCTGTGGCCGTGTTTCCAAAACTTTTCCTAGCCATCAGCGCTTTGCACGGGAAGCCTGGTGTGGACCACTGCAGATGCACTGATCAACCAGGGCTGTGAGAACCTGGGACCTGTCGGTGTTAACAGCCTGCTGGGCAGGGAAGGAGGATGCGCTGCATCTCTGTTTGCTTTTGTGGCAGTCTCTTGGCTGCAGTAATGCTCCCAATGGACTTGCCTGACCCAGTGCTGGAGCTGTGGCTTCCCTGCAGCCTGGATTGCTGTGGCGCTGTGTCCTGGCCCTGCAGGATGACTGGACAGTAGCAAAAGTAAATGCCAGGGAAGGTGAGGCATAGAAAAAAAGGTGACTGCTATCCAGGCTCTGACAAAGGTAGATGGGTTTGTGCTACCAGAGGGAAAATAATCCTGTGACTGTCCTCTCTGCTAGCTGTGAGTGTGTCTTCTCCTTTTCAGGGCTTGTTCTTTCATGTCCCAGCTTTGATATTTCCTGAGCATGGATATATCTTTCTCATTTCTTCCTCCTTAGGGGGACCTTGGCACAGATGTCAGCAGCCACCAGAAACTGCCAAAAAGCTTTTGTGCCATTGAAATGTGCTCTGCCTGCACTTGCATCTTAAGGACTAAAGGCACTGCTTGTAATTCTGCACCAGACTCTCTGACTTTAACCTAGTTTCCACTTTGCTTAGTTTCCTTACCCTCTTTACAAGATTTTGCTGCACGCAACCAGAAGCTGAACGAGAGCTCCTAAAGGTCTGCCAGCCCTCCAACGCACAGCAGTATTCCCCAAACTTATCAAGAAACGGGCTTGTAGTTCTCCAGGATGGAATGTAAACAAAGGGCTGCTAATAAAACAGTGTGTAAGGTCTTAGATGTATATGAATCCCGAGACCTCGTCTAAAGATAGTGTCCTGTTCTGCATTCCTGAAAGCAGATTCACCCTCTACCTACATCTGCCATCAAGTGCTCAGTTGGTAACAAACTGGACTTCTCGGGAGCGGTGTCAAAAGTCCTGAAAGCTCATTTGAACTTTTAGCCTTATAGAATGCATATTGACAGGCATGTTAAATATTTAAATGCCTGGAATGGACTGCAGCCTTGGTACGAGCAGGAGGCATACCGTACGGAAAATGACCTAGAGGTGTCCCTTGGACAAGTGCAAGTGTTGGCTGCCTGCTCTGAAGCTGGTGGGTTCTGGAGCAGGGAGGAGTGGGGGGGAGCTGGATGTAGATCTAGCTGGTTGTTTCAGTCTAGTAAGGAGCGAAAGGATAAAGACATGCAGTTGCTGTGCCTTCTATAGGTTACGCCACGTTAGGATTCAAGGATTCTATATGTTAGGATTCAAGGAGAAGGATGTTTTCTTTTAACTTTAAGGCTTGTGCCTGTGACGCAAGTATATAAGGAGCTGGGGCTCAATCCTCTAAGGTGCCAGAGCCTGTAATCAGTCTTCTTAGTTTAAAGCACTTAAACTCTTTCCTGCCCTGTGTCTGCTTACTTACCATCTCTCTGAGCTGATCTCATCATCGTGTTTTTCAATAGTGGAAAGTCTGATGTAATGTAACATTTGTCAAGATAAAGCTGTAGCTTTAAAGTGGTTTTGTTTTAGCCTTAAAATATTGACTAGGAGATCTCAGACTGTTGTGCGGTGCCCGCAAAAGTGTGTGTGAGTAGCACAATAAAACTTGCACGCGTAGTAATACTAAATACAGCATGTAACAACATGGAATAGATCCTGCAGTGAGTTTTAAGAACAGGCTAAATCCATGTGGAGCATGGATCTTTACAGGATGTTTAATCTTTGTGCCTTGCTTTCGGTGTGCTCTTCCAGGGGTGGGAAGGCTGTGTCTTCACTGATGGTGCATAAAGCAGCTGACGTGCCTCCTGTGTGTATTGACTGCTCTAGTACTGAGATTTTTCTGTAGGTGTGCCCCTTCAAAGCTATTTTCTACTAGGTTTAAGTTTTTTGGGGAGGTACTTCAGAGGAGCTGAGGAAGCAGCTGAGATGGGTGCCAGCTTTCCTTGTCACACGTACCCTGTCAGCCCTGCACCGACACTGCCATAGGCGATAACTCCTGCAGATGAGACCAGCAGCAGAATCTTTCTTAAGTGTTTTATCGTGCCTGAACAACTGGTCACACCGTGATATGTGTCCTTCGACCCCTGTCCAAAGCCCTGAACGGGAAGCCCGGGCATCTCAGAAAGGCAGGTTATTTCCTCCTGAGCCTACGTGTGATTTAGGAGCCCAACCCAGCTATAGGCACATGCACTGAGAAGCTTGGGCTTCTGTTTCTAAACTCATCCTTAAAACTGGAGCACCTGTATGCTAGGGGTAGGGTTTTTGTTTTTCATAGAAGCTGGTTTTGCCTCCACTTCCCCTGCTTTTGCTGCTCTCAGGAAGCTAAGCACGAGCAGAGGAGCATGCCATTGCACGCAGGAGGTAGGAAAGGTGTGTTTGAAAGGACTGCTGCTTGTATCAGCCCAGGCTGTAGGAGGCTGTGTTTCCAGTGAACAACTGGGCAATGAAGCTGGTAAATGGTCTGGAGAAAATGTCTTATGGGGAGCGGCAGAGGGACCTGGGCTTGTTTAGTCTGGAGAAGAGGAGGCTGAGAGGAGATTTCTACAACTACCTGAAGGGAGGTTGTAGTGAGGGGGGTGTTGGTCTCTTCTCCCAGTGATAGGATGAGAGGAAATGGGCTTAAGTTGCACCAGGGGAGGTTTAGGTTGGGTATTGGGAAACTTTTTTTTTTACTGAGAGTGGTGAAGCCTTGGAACAGGCTGCCCAGGGAGGGGGTGGAATCACCATCCCTGGAGGGGTTCAAAAACCCACCCAGATGTGGAACTTCAGGACATGGTTTAGTGGTGATGATAATATGTAGTAGACAGTTGGACTTATGATCATGAAGGTCATTTCCACCCTTAATGATTCTATGAACTAGAATGCCTGAGGATCACCCCCCCCTTGAAAGGAACCTCCACAGCGATCCTTACTTCGTGCAGTCAGGCCCTCCTGCAAGGTGAGACCTGGCATGAGGAGATGCTGTGATGTCTGAGCGCATCTGTATGCGACCCAAAGTCACAATTTCCAGCAAGGCTTTTTCCCAAGCTGATCTGTCAGTGGGAATTCTATTGACCCAGTTGTGATGCCTAGAAAGATGCTCCCTGAAGTGCAGGTGTGAGTTGTAGCAGCCTACAAGTATCTGGAGTTAGTTACCATCAGAAATGGCCTTCTCCAGCTGTAGTGCAAGTTTGCATGGTGATTTAATAGACCAGAAAATGTGGAAACTCTGGCTTCCTCCATCCATCATGAGTTTTAGGAATAGCCATGAAAAACTTGTAGATCTTGCCGGCGGCTCCTACAAGGAATTTTCACCAGCTAGGTCATCTTGATAGAAATACTTGCTGGAAGTACCCTGGGACGGGACTTGTGGGAAGCCTAATTCAGTGTACTTGGAAGGTCATTCATTTGTTCTTTCCGTAACACTTGCTTCTCTGGAGTAATCTGCTCCAACACCCTGCTGTGGTGGTGTCTTACCAAGGGTTTTTTCTGGAAAGCAATTTTTTTTTGGTGATACCTTCAGCACTATAGTTTGAAATGCAGTTAATCTCGGGGGAAGAAGTCTTGTAGAGTGGAAGCCAACCAGACACCCCTAGCTGCAGAGGGAAGAGCTGAATTATTTTGAAATCCTAAAAATTGAGAAGTTTTTTTGTCATTGTTGGGTTGTTTGTTTTGGTTTTTTTTACTTGAATTCCTGGGTCTTGGCCTGAACGAGGAGTGGAGGTGCCAAACTACTGCGAGAGCGTCTGTTGTTGCAGCATGTCTGGCCGAACCAGAAGCAGGAAATTCTTGTGAGAGCCTGTCTCAAGAGATTGCCAGCCAGCTCTCAGCCTTGCTGGTTGCTCCCTGCGAGTGTGAGCTCGTGAGGTGGGAATGTGGTTGACAGAGAAGTGTTTGAAGGTGAGTAAAATGGTTCATTAGAAGCGACAGGCAGAATATGCGTGCACGGAGGTGGGGGTGGCTTTGTTTTGAACATAAAAACAGGGACTACACTAAGCAACCTTGCATCACCCTCCTTCTTCCAGCGGAGGAGAAAATGGGGAAGACTCACTGTGTGGGTTGAGTGCTTCTCTGCCAGAGCTGGTCCGTTTCAGCGCTCTACCTTTGGGCCACTCTCCGCTTTGAAGGCAGCCAAATCCAGCCCCTTGGTTTAAAACATCCTTTTTAAAACTTGTAGGTCAGAAACTATTTTTTTTTTTCTTACCGTAAGCTAGACTCTGCTCTAAAACTTTCCATGTTGTCGTGTGCAGAGCTGCCTTGGCAGGAGCAGGGAGGCAGGCGCTGCAGCAAGAGCCCTGGTGCTTTAACCCCCCTGTCCAGGAGACTTATTCCACCCTGGCTCTGTGTCAAGACTATTTAAAAAACCCGTAGCCAGTCTGTGCTGCCGTTTTCAGCGTTATTGCTCCTGGTGGAGCTGTAACAGTGGGAAACTTTAAAGGAAAAGGACATAATGGAAACTGATTAGAAAAGTGGAGAAAGTCTCGGGGTACAATAAGGCATTGCCTAAAGAAAAGGCGGGGGGGGGGGGGGAAAAGTTGAAGCCTTAAAAGGCATGTATTCCATCACAGCAGGGCAGGAAATAGCTTTAGGAAATTTTTTTCTTTGGTCCATTCATAACCTGGCTTGTACCTCATTAACTTTCTGTTAGTGCCTTTTTTTTTTCTCTTCTGAAATCCAGGGTAGTTTATTCCCACTGAAGTCAATGTGAAGAGTCATTCAGCACCGAGCGCATGAATCCTCTCGTGCAGATTAAACAAGAGAAGCTCCCAGTGTTGCTCTCTTCCTAAACGGATGAGAAGCATGTTGAGGATGTGCTGACGATGCATGCTTTATTTACTCCATTTCTGTGGAGCTTCCCAGAGGTGCCTTTTCCACCATTTTTCTGTAATACATTGGATACGCACGCGTTAACCCCTGCAAAACCTGTTGCACTCTTGCTACTGGTTGCATTAAGCCTGTTACATTTTTAGAAGCTCCTGGTTTATGGAGGAATTGCTATAAAAGCTGCATGGCTTGAAACGTGCCAGGTTGTTTAAGATCTTGGTGATTTTTCTCTTTCAGCCATTCCTTGCTTACCTAACAAATGCTGCTTTTGTGAACTGTTGTTCTGCTGGGCTAAAATTGGATTCCAGGTATTTAAACTGTGCTTCATTATATCCTTTAGGAAAGACAGCTGGGGTTTTGTCTTGCTGATGAAGCCTAATTTAAACGACTTTCCTCATCAAGCCCATTTAATTAAAGATTCATTACATTCTGTGTAGCGTAACAGTGAAAACGCAGAAGCATCCCCTGGGTAGCCAGCTGCCAAAAGGGAAGGATTAGCTCTGGCAGATAGGGTAAGAAGTTGTGGGATTAGACCACAGTGAGCAAGATACAGGTTCGATACCAGGGGAAAATGGGAGGGATAGTGAAGTGTTAGAATAGGTCGTGTGGGTGTCCAGGGGCTTTCCAGGTCTGGAGAGCAGGGTAGGTGCTTATCCTGCCTGTGGGTAGGAGAGAAGACCCCTCAGTGTCCTCTGCATTTTCAAAGACCCACGGAAAACTTTCTATGCCAGAGTCCTTGGTGGTGGTCTGCTCTGTGCTGGAGAAATGCTTCTAGGATTCCCCCAGGTAGTGCCACTGTTGCAACCACCCAGGCCAGTAAGTTGTGGATCCCTCTTCTGCTTCAAAGCAAGGTTGAAGAGTTGTGTGTTGGGTTTTGGGGGGTTTAGAGTTGGAGATACGGGTTGGGTTTGTTGTTGGGGTTTTTTTTCCTTGAAATGAGAGAAGATTTGATGGTTCTTATTTGTATTTGAAATTGATATTTGAAAAGAGGAATAACTTAAAGGGAGAGGGACATTCAGTATAAATCCCATGAGCCTGGAAAAAAATCCCAGGCTATATTTAAAAGGCTTGTTTGTTCTCTTTCTGGAGTTCCTCTTGATCTTGTTTGCTCTGATTGAGAGGAAAAGTCTTAAATGAACAAATAAACAATCAGAAAGCCTGGTATTGCTGGTCAGACCTGCTGTTCTGCAAGGAGCCTACTGAAAGCCAACACTCATTCCTTCTGGTCCCACTTCTTCCTCGTCTATCCAGGTTTGTTTCTTGCTGAATTGAGTTGGATCTTCTGTATTCAGAGCAACAAAACCAGCAGGTGCGGGTTCTTCTCTTACATAAATTTTATGGCTCTTGCTTGCTCAGTTCTTTGGTGTTTGAAGGCTTTTTCATTCTCTGTTGGAGCTACCAGTTGGTGGCCAGGCTTCCAGAGCTGTGCCCTAGCACTGCTATGCTGTGTGCTGGGTCACCTGGCAGAGCAAAGAGGCTCCCCAGGAGCACCCATAGCTTTCCTTGACTGAGCTGACTGGACAGAGGTGCACCATTTTCTGCCCATCCCCAGCAGATAACGAACCCCCTGAGCTGCAGAGGTATAAGGAGGAGTCATTTCTGCGAGAGCACTTGGAAGCTGTTGGCTTGTGTGATGTGACTCTAGATTGCAGCTGCAAGTGGGAAAGGAGAGACCCGATTGCATCTTGGTTCTGTGATCTGAGCCTTCCATGGGTGGCTCTGTCAGGGCTCCTCTTCTCAGTATTCTGACATTTTTGGGAGGTGTACCTGCACGTGAAATTTATTAGGTTGATTTGTCTCATTTTGCCACTAATCCAGAGGGATTCCAAGGTGCTGTAGTCTGGGTGGCTTTCTGCACAACAGGACTTCATGTGGCATGGTGCCTCTCTGCTGAGCCAGGCTGCATCCAAACACATTCACAAATGTTCCTGCTGTCCTGTTGCGTTAGTGAAGTTCCTTCGACATAATCCTGTGGAGGGATGATACAAGTGCTGAGCTCCTGCCCTCTGCTAGGTCCAAGTCCCCTTTGCAGGAGAGCTTGATGCAGCAGGATTTAAGTGTGCAAAACCTTTGTGCAATATGGAAATAAAAATATCTTTGGGGTTCGGGTTTGCTTCCTGTTGGATCCAAGGTCTAGAGCAGCTCTGTTGTATGTGGTTTCCCTAGCTGAGCTGAGGGTGCACACAGGTCTTTCAGGGACCTTAGGATCTCTTGGACACGGGTTGGTGACGGTGTGCAGGGAGCTCCATGCTGGTTTTAATGCTGCAGTAGTTATGTGGGGTCTAATTTGCTGTAGCAAATTATATAGAGGGCAGAGCATAAGCTTGTCTAAAGACAGCAACTCTTAACTAAAACCTGTGTAGCATTTCATAGCCAACACTGAAAGTACTGTGTTGGAAACCTTAATTCTCCATACATATCAACTGAGATCTTCTTTGTTTTGTTTTTAACCATATGCATGGAGACTGCTGGTGTCCCAGGCACAAACACTGCTTGGGGTGCTGCTTCCTGGCAGAACTGGCAGGTGGAAAATGAGATATCTGAGCCTTTGCAGGACATGATTGAACTTAGAAATTTCAATAAGGGACAAAAGAAACACAAAAATAGTGCTTGTCTGTGGGAAGTTCTAGTGGGGTACAATAAACCACGTGAGTGACCTGTAGAGCATCTCTGCTAGCACAGGGTTACATCACTTCTGCTCCGTGCTGGGTACTTTCTGACCTGTCTGTTGTGTGCAGTGGGAAATTGCTAGTCCAGAAAATACTGAATAAGAAGAGAGATCTCCCTTCCCTTGCAGAAGTTCACTAAGCATTCCCATCCTCGCTTGAAAGGTTATTGTACGTGTGTGTTTGCTATTACAGATACGGTTCCTTGTTCATTGTGAACGATACCGCAGGGTTTTTATTAATGCTCTTACGTGGTAATGTCTGCTGAGAGTTAAGTCCATCATTAACAAGTATTTTGGGTCTTGATCTTAGGCATGTGTTAAACTTGAGACCCAGATGTAGGAAGAAGTGTCCTAAAGGATGACCTCTGCTAACTCTCAGAAGTAACACCGTGTTCTTGCTGCCTGCCTTTCTCTTTCGTCCTTCTCCTTGACTCTATTCCAGGACATGTTGTAGAAAAAGGAAAAGTTGTTTCCTTTGGAACTGCCTGGTTTTCTTCTTCCCATAGATGTTTTGGGTTTTTTTTTTTTCCCCCCTGTCTACTCTCAAGTTAAATGGGAAAACAAAGTATGCAGTATTTCTTCTGCAGAGTTAAATATTGATGAAGATTAAGATGCATTAAAAGACTGAGGAAATCCATGGGACAGGAATAAAAATAAACAAAAGCCAGAAAATTAAAAATGGAAAAAAGAAGTTTCAGTGTATGAATAGCCCTTTATTTTTCTACCTTCCTGCATGACTTCCAATAAAATGTTTCATCATCTCGATACAAACATTCCAGTTTCACAGAGCTGAGGACAAGGAAGTGCTGTACAGTAACAGTTAAGGGGGGAAAATGTTCTTTGCTGTATTGGTCTTGGACGTCCTCAGAGTATTTTTGTTCCAGATGTTATTTTTTCAGAAGTCTTGTTAAGTTGCCAGAACATTAGATTTTTTTTTTCTGAAGGATTTTCCGAACCCCAGCTGATTATCACAAGGCACAAGAATCCAAACTTGGGCTTGGCTTTGCCCTGCTGCAGCAGCTGCAGAAAATCTGTGCGAAGGCAGAAGTTCACCAGCACCATCATCGAATGGCCTTATAGGGTAAAACAGGGAGTGAGGGAATTCTGCTCTGCTGCCTTCTACAACACGGGGATTCATGTCAGCCGTTGAGTAACATCGAGTTCCCCAAAGCAGAAATAACACCACACGGGCTCTACAGCCAAGGTGGTAGCAGAGCTCCCAAAAGAGCTGCAGCAGAGTGACTCTGGGATGGAAAAAGTGACATTCTATCTGCCTCCAGCCCAGGCAGAGGATAGCCTGCTTGGAGCAGGAGCAGAATCAGTCCCTGGTGCATTTTGTTTCTTGATATATCTGTGGTTTAGTTTTTTTAGCTGGCGGTACGTGGTGATGCTGGTGGTACATGGCACACGTCACACACTGCTGTTTGATTGAAGTCAAAACACTGGATCCCTCTCCTGCCCCATGGCTTCTTCCCGGACCAAGGCGCCTGTGGCCCCACTGCTCACATTCTTTTCAGCACTTTGATCTAGTCCTGATGGAAATAGATGGAAAAATCTCCCGGGCTCTGGTTTGTCTATTGAGAGCATTGTCGATAGGAAGCTTCCCTTTAGAAAGGCAATACATGCGTAAGCACCTTCTTGGAGCCTGCTCCTCTCTTTACCTGCCTAATTTGTCTTTGTGCATTTACAGAAGTTCTCAGCTATGGTATTTTGCACTTAATGCGTCTCCCCGACACTTGCTGTACCTCCCCTGCTGCCTTCATTTTGCTTTGAAGGGTTGTCAGCCCATACGAGTGGAAAGCTTTGACTGTCCTCGTATTAAAGACACCGTGGAGCTCAGTGTGTTCAAATTCCTTTTCCCCCCGACCACAACCCTCTTTTCAGAGGTGATCTCTGCCAAGTGACTCTGCTGCACCACTCTTCTGTGCCAAAGCAAGCTGCTTATTTAGCCAAGCATATCTGCTTTACCTGGAAAAGGGCTGCTCGGGGCTGCCGGAGCGAGGTTCCTGCCTGCAACGGGAGAGCTCCCCACGCTGCCGGTGGCTGGGGCAGCGTGGGGCTGCCAGGACGTGTTGCTGAAATGGTAAGCAGATCTAACACGCTGCAGCTTTTCATCATCTTGGGTCTGTGCCTGGTCTGTAAGGACCATGGCGTTCTTTCCTGGGAGCGACGTGGGGTCGGAACGCTCGTGTGGTGCCTGGATGGAGCTAAGGGTGGGTCTCCCACCAAGTGCTACCGAGTCATCCACCACCCTGAGGTAGAGCTGGAGGACAAGACCTGCTGAAGAGGTGGAAAAGATGCCTGTATTTTTTAAATGGGCTTTCGTTCAGTTGGTACCAGGTGAGCAGCAGCATGAGGCAGTTAAAGTAGAAAGGCCGACAGTGTCAGCTCTTCTACTGTGAATATCCTGGGGAGGGGATGATGAAAACCAGCCCGATATGAGAGATATGAGCGGATGCAATGGATAAATTGCCATAAAATAGAGTGAAAAGCTTTTCAGACCCTTGGAGCTGAAGTTTGTGCCAGAGATTCAAAGGCACTTGTCACTGTAATGACAGGAAGATGAAGCTGGGATGCTGTGGGAGGGCTGTCCCTGTCTTCTGGGACTAAAACTCATGATTGGTTTCACTCTGGTGTCCAGTGTACCACAGGAGAAGCTCTGGACCTGACTCATGGTTGTAGCTGAAAAGAAAGGGTCTGTGACTTCTCTGACACTCGGTGCCCTTGCTGTGTGGGACTAATCTCAGTAATGCTTTTCTGGTTTTGTTTGTCTTCTCAATAGTACTTCATAGAGGTTCTACTCAAGTCTGCTTTTGTGTAGGAAGATAGCCACATGGAGAGACCAGAGGAGCTCTTCCAAAGCAAAATCTGAAGCTTGGAGTGAAACTGGTCAATGAAAGCAGAAATTTGGCTGTAGAAACACAAACAAGCTTGTCTCTGTTGTGGCAGCCTGGTCCTCAGCTGGGCTTTGAAGGGCAATAAAGACTATTGCAATGCATCAGGATGGTTATTTGCGCTTGTGTGCTGCTTCCTGCTGTTCTCTTCTGACTCAGGGGTTGCACAGACGTCTCTAAATATTTTAAATACCAGTGGGCCCCACAGCAGTAGGTGTGAGATGAAGCCCATCGTTTAATTGATGTGACTTTGGGTAGACTACCCCCATTAGCCTCCTCCAGACTCTTTCTTTTCCCATTTCAGAGCAAGAAAAATGGAAGAAGCTGTTCCTTCTTTACACAAACCGCTGGATTTTTAGCAGTTTCCCTTGAAAGGGACACGGTTATCCTAATTAAGTGAAAATAACCACTGAAAAAAAAAATCTCAGTTATGATAAAATTGAGATGTTGCAGTTCAATTGTATTTCCAGACTCGGGCGAGCTGCTGGAATGCATGCAGTTTAACTTTCCTTTATGATATAATAGTTTAAAAGAGATCAGGGTACATTTTACCATAGTGTCTAGCAATGTGAGTTTATTCAGACTTTTGGCAGGCAGTTCTGCACACTCTTGCTAAAACTGTGAATCATCCATTGTTGGCTGATTGCACTCTAGTTGCTAAGAGATCTGTCAAGTGCATACTGAGGCTTAATTCTACATTTGCTCTAAGAAGGACTAAACGTATTAAATTGGAACATGTCACATCCTTCCTAAACAAGTCATTAAGGCACCGCTATGAGCCTGGCTGCTGGAGAGAAGAGAAGGAGCTGGGAACAGCTGGAAGATTTCACTTGGGTTGAGGTTGGTCTCCTCTGTCTGGGGACACTAGACTTATTGCACGTTGGATTTTCACAACCTGATGCATAGTGGAAATAGAAAGGGGAGGGAGATATTAAAGTTTGCAAAAGGACTTGTTTTTCAGTGTCCTTATATAAACCTTTTAAAATGATCTAATGCTGTTGCACAAAGTGTCATTTTTAGTAATGGAAAGACAATACGTCAGTGTTTCCCAAGTTGCCTTGCCCCCCCCGCCCCCTCCCAAGTGATCTCCACCATTCTCGCTGCTCCTGCCCAGTTACCCTATCGCTCAGCCGTGCTGCAATACGTACGGCAGATGCCGTGTGCTTTCATTCAAGATTGTACCATTTAATGGTCCCTTTTGCTAAGTATAGCAGCACAAGTGGCGAGTAAGTGGTACTGTAAGATATCGTTAACCACCTTTTCTGTCCTAAATATCCCCAAGTTTGGTTGGTTGTGGTTTGTTTTTTTTTTTCCAGGGAGACTTTTTAATATCTGCTAAGAGAAAATGGAACCATTTGTTGGTAGTAAACTGAGTACATCATTTGTTTCTGTGCCTGTGTGGGGATGTGTGGCAGCAATTAGAGAGAAGAAAAAAAAAAAGGTAAAAGAAAAAAGTTCTTTAGTCAAGATTTTCAGACTTCTCCGTTCCTAAAATGATGACATTTGTGCTGGCATTAGCCACTGTCTAAAAAGTGCCTTAGCTTCTCACCAGGCTCTGTCTCCTCTTCACCCGTTGCTGAACAAGGAGCAGAAGCTGCGATTTGTCCATCAGGTGTTTTCTGGTGCCCGGATGAGCAGTAGGCTCCTGCATTCAGCCTCTTGCCCATAGTCTTCTCCCAGACCCACACGGTTTACACTGGTGGTGGGCTGCTCACTGCGGAGCCGTGGGTGTCCTTGTGCTGCAGGGAAGGGAAAGAGTTGAGCACAATCCCTGTAAAGTTCTCTAAATGATAAATTGTCTTCCTTATAAAAACACTAACCCTGCATCAACCATGGCTTCTGGTTTGGATTCAGCTTCTAGGCGCTATATTTTGTCAGAGCTTGTTACTGAATTTCTATTCCTTTTGTAGGTCTTTGCAGACATGATTGAAGGCCTTTATAATCCTCTCTTTGATCAGTGAAACAGATTGAGCTTTCTGAATGCTGCTTTGATTGAGGTTTTGGAAATGATGCCTTCCTCCTGGTGGCTTCTCTCCAAGCCCTTCATTGACTGTTGGATGTTCTCCATGCCGTGGATGGTGGTAGTGGGGAGCAGCTATGGCAACGGCACGTGCCATCGGTGGAGCTCTTCCCCCCCTCCCCCCAGAATGTTCCCCTGCCTCTCTATCCAAAGGTCTCCCTTCGGTCACAGGGTCAGGGTTAGAGTCCACTTGCAGACGATGATTCTCTGTGGTGGTTCAGTTTGCAAAACAAAACAGATGGTCCATCCTCTGGCAGTGGCCTGAGGTCCTTGTGCCTGTCATGCAGCCTTTGTGGTGGCCATATGGCAAGGTGGGTTGGTCTCTTGTACCGTCCTCCCTGCCCGTGACCTGGTTCACTCACAGTTGAACACTCCTTTGGTCACTGACCAGTGATGATTGTGTCACCCCAGGCTACTTGTGTGAAACTCAAGCGATCTTGGTTGTTTGACAGACACCTATTCGGCGGTGATTTCCATTCTCCTCAGGTTCTTAAGACACGTGGAAACATTCTGTTTGCATACCAGCAGCTGTAGCCGCTTGTATACATCTTAACCTGGTGCATCCATCCTATTGCTGCTACTGACTGGGGTTAGCCCTTCATCCAAAGCTGTACCAAACAAGACGAGATTGTAAAGACATGCTGGTTGATATGAATTATTTCATCCCTCAGTTCCTCATTACTCGCCTGTCAGTCATTTTGCACATTTTTCTGGCATCCCTGTTAAACTGTGAAGATAATGAACGCTGCAGAACTCATCCTTAGGTGGAAATCATCCCAACCTGCTGTTTTAAAAGTGCTTTTTAATAACTGCTGTTTAATGTCCTCCTGTGGTACGGCTGGGATAGAAGTTGCTCTCTGTAACACAATCTGAATATTTCACTGGCCTTTTCCCCATGTAGAGCAGAAATACCTATTCAGGACTTTGACCTTTTTCGTGTGAATATTGAATATTTCACCTTTTGTGGTAGTAATGAATCGGCACCATTGTTGCTATTCCTGTTCCTAAGGTGAGGAAGCAAAGGAAGAAAGAAAACCCAAACCTAAAAGACCTTTGTGAATCTTGATTCTGCTATCCAGAGACTGTCACTAGGTTCTTTTGCTTCTGTAAGTTCTCTTCATTTCTGATCTATTGCACTAAAACTTATTAGAATTGTTTTGGCTTTTGTATCTGATTTGAATTTCCCCTCTCCACCAATTAATTTAGCCATTGTCTTTGATCCTTAATCTAGTACAGCGTTCTTTCTCACGTGTGAGAATGGGCTTTCTGGACATTTCATGACATTTTCTTACAACTGCTCCTGGGCATCCCTTATTTTTAGCATACAAATTAGCTCCTTAATGAGTTGGCTCAAGTATTTCAGCTTTGAAAATAAAGTGTTTGGAAATTATTAATTCTGTACGTTCATTTTATAGCTGCTTTAATTTACTAGGGACATCCATTTTGTCTATGAAATCTGTCACTTGGTGCATTTTAGCTTCACCCCTCTATCTGCAAGTGAAAAAGCATGGAGTGTTTATGTAAGTATATAATAAATTATCATGCTTTTATAATTAATATCTGGTAAAAATGCGTTGGGTGTTTCAGGAGCATCATTTTTCTGGTCATTGTAGCAAGTGGTCTCTGGAGGAGAAGCTGTATTTCTTCTTTTAGAGCCAAGGGAGCACTGAAAAGACTTGGTGTATTCCAGTGCGCTGGACATTTGCTTTCTACCTTCATCCTCTTTTCAATCTGTTAATCTGAAGTGGAAGATGAAGGTGAAACTGGGCAAACAAAATATATATATGTTCCTTCAGCTCTGACCTTGCAGACTGTGTTCATTTCTGCAGCTTCTCTTCACCGTTGTGTAACTACAGCTAGAACTTTCACCAGCCAGAACAGAGAGGAAAACAGGCTTTCTACCTTACCCCTTGAGCACTTAGAGCACGTAGGACATCAAAAGCATTTGGCAGTAGGTGAGACAATTTCTAAAAAGAACACTAACCTCTACAAACAATATAGCACTTGTTATGTTCCCAGGAGTGAATGAGGAATTCTTGAGCTGTCTTGCTCACATGGGACTACCTAACTAGCAAGTTTTAGGGTGCCTTTATTGATGCTTGCAGATGTGATAAGGGCTCGATGCTGCAGTCAAGGGTAATTGTCCATAGACCAGGTACTCATGGCAGTTTCCCCCCATGTTTGCTCTGCGGCGTAGGCGTCGTTTCCCTCCTCCTGGGCTGGATGCCATGGCATGTCCAGGGCTGAGCCCTCTTGGTAGGTCTGGGGCTTCCCTGACTCTTTCAGGAGGTGCAACCACCCTATGCAGGAGTGACGTCCTCTGCAGCAGGGCAAGAGCCTCCACCAGCTGAACCCAAAACCAGCTGTCAAGGAAATACACAGTTCAGCTCCTCGGTAGCAGAAGTGCATTAAGTGGTTTTCATTTAACTTTTTCATGGCTGGCTGCTGCTCTAGCCCCAAGCTCACCTTTTGTTTGCAGGAGGTCCTCCAGCTACACACAGGCTCTGATGTCTGGAAGCACTGCAGTTACAAGCTGTCGGGTTACTTCCACGCTTCTCTGGGGGTGCTGATAGCATCTGGTGAGGTAATAGTTTCCATTTAGTTATAATTTTATAAATTCCAGTATTTCTCTAGTTCTGTATGGCAGTGAAGTTTTGGAGCACTGTGTGGAGAAAGGAAAAGCCATTAGGCTGCCTGTAAAGTAATAGTAGAGTCTGCTGTATCATTGACTCTTGGCTGTTATTCCAGCAGACGTGCTCCCTATTCCCACGCGAGTCTGGAAACGAGCTGCCGTCGCCTTGCGTCCGTCAGTCGTGTCACTGCTGTTTGTTTTGTGCAGCAGGGGGTTTGGGCCGGGGCTCCTGTGAGGCAGGTATTGCTCCAAACATGGGACCTGTCCCTCCCCTCCAAAGCAGTGCCTCCAGCACACAGAGCGGGCAGGAGGGCAGAGCTTGGATGCTCCGGTGTGTAACCCCCTGGGAACATCGCTGCGGCTCTGCGAAGGGCGCTGGCTTGCATGCAGTGAAGCACAAGGCATGTGCTGCCTCAGAGCTGGGAGATGTAATTAGGAAATGTAGGTCATCAAATTCAATTAGCCCAGTGCAGTGTAGCTGGGAAGAGTTCTTATTGGATTTACTCCCCTTTCACAGCAGCTCTTATTAAGTAGTACCTTAAGCAAAACCCGCACTTCTAAGGTAGATTTAAAAGCCTCCAGAGAGCTAGTTCCCTTCCCAAAGCAACTGTTTGCTAAACAGACCAGTAAGTTACCAAAGATGCTGCATCTCCAGCACAGTGCCTGATGAATGGAATCGTTGAGTGAAGGAGAGACAGCTCACTTTGCAATAGCTCACCTCGCTCAAGCAGCACGATTGAGTTAGGAGCCTCGCATCTAAAATGTTTTTCTACTGGAAGAGCTTTAATTAAGTTGAGTCTTTGAACAGTCACTTCTTCCTCAGCTGTTATTTTGCTTTTCTTTACTTCCTCCCCATCCCTCTGCAACACAAGCGTGGTTTCCCTTTGTTTAAACACACTCCTGTTTTATGTGTGCAGAAGTGAAAGATGTTTTGTTGTGAGAGTAGCAAAGTGCAGAGTAACTGAATTGCAAATGTGTCAAGGAAACTTTTTTCCCTCGAAAATGTAACCTGTACTGTCCCTTGCGAGTTCACTGCTCTCCCCAGCCTGTTGAAAGAATCTGATCTCAGGATATGCAACAGTGTGTAGCAGCTTGTTTGGCAGGGAAGAGGGTAAAACAATAAATCAGGTTGCACCTTGTAGTGCTCTTAAGGTGCTTTCCTTACAGGCTTGCTGATGTTTGCCTTTCTTATAGAAAAGGGGAAGGGATGTCTTGGGTGGAGGAGATTCTGGCTTTGGTGGGTCAGGATTTCATCCTCTGTTGTGCACCTAGAGCTCAGCTCCTGTGTTGAGGTTTGACCCTCCTAATTCTCACCAGCAGCTAAATGCTCCCCTGGTGAATGTATGTGGAGATTTATTGATGATGTTTGCAAAGCCACATCTTCAAAGCAACGGTGTCCTCTGAGATTTGAAATGACTATTGACTTAGAATAAGCACCTAAGCAATTTCAGTTAAAACAAAAAAGTGAAGTATGCTCATCTAGGCTTTGGTTTTAAACTTGCTCAGTACTCGTCCATCACTGATTACGTTGTCGTACCTCATCTGGACAAAACGTTTGACATGATCCATGCGCCTATATTGAAGAAGTTGTTTGGAGGGGTTGTGTAAATGTTAAAGCACTGACATCACGTAGACTTCATCGCAATTAAATGCAAGGAGCCCTTAAAGGAGTTGCTTTGGCTTGTACTGTGTTAATATTTGTTGCATAGATCGGGGCTTTGTAGATCAGAGTTTGTACGTGTGCCCTGTTTGTCTGGGTGAAACATCACCGTGTGAAGGGCAGGCAGGTGGCCGTTTCCTTTTTCTAAGCCTTTAGATGTCTGTCATAAGAAATTCGGGATTTCTGAGAGCTTTTGGCGATGTATTGCCTACATCTGAAGTTGGTGCTTGGTAAGGGGGTGGACGGGTTCCTTTCACAGCAGTTCTGATGGCCAGGTCTTGGAACAGCTTTGGGAGAGCTCCCGCTCTCCCTTCTTGGGGCCGAGGCATGGGTCTGAATCTGGTGGAGCATTGTCCCCTCCTGGGCAACAGGACTTGATGTTGTCATGTAGGAGGCTTGTTTGCTGTAAACTTTCTGTTCTATAACTCTCATCTTGTAACTTTACTGATCAGCAGTGTCCCGAGACATTAGATTCATTAAGGTTGGAAATGACCATGGTCATCAAGGCTGTCTACTAAACATTATCAGGACCACTAAACCATGTCCTGAAGTGCCACATCTGGATGGGTTTTGAACCCCTCCAGGGATGGTGATTCCACCCCCTCCCTGGGCAGCCTGTTCCAAGGCCTCACCACTCTCTCAGTAAAACAGTGTTTCCCAATACCCAACCTAAACCTCCCCTGGTGCAACTTAAGCCCATTTCCTCTTGTCCCATCACTAGTTACCTGGGAGAAGAGACCAACACCCCCCTCGCTACAACCTCCCTTTGGGTAGTTGTAGGGAGCAATAACATCTCCTCTCAGCCTCCTCCAGCCTAAACAAGCCCAGGTCCCTCAGCTGCTCCTCACAGGGCTTGTTCTCCAGACCCTTCCCCAGCTTGGCTGCCTTTCTCTGAACTCTCTCCAGCAACTCAACGTCTTTCTTGTGGTGAGGGGCCCAGAACTGAACACAGTACTCGAGGTGTGGCCTCACCAGTGCTGAGTACAGGGGCACCATCACTTCTCTCCTCCTGCTGGCCACACCATTTCTGATCCAGGCCAGGATGTTGTTGGCCTTCTTGGCCACCTGGACACACTGCTGGCTCATGTTCAGCCGGGTGTCCACCAGCACCCCCAGGTCCTTTTCTGCCTGGCAGCTTTCCAGCCGCTCCTCCCTACGCCTGTAACATTACCTGAGTAAACTCAGAAGACTCCAGCTTTCTCTCAGGCTGAAGCCATACTCTGTGTGTCCATGTACATATCACCGGGATGTCTTGAACACGTGCTGAAGATGGTGAGATGCTACACAGGCAGCAGACTTTAGCATGTGGTACTGGACATATGTACAGGGTGATATCCTTAGTGCTGCTTTCAAGTCAGAATTTGTCCAAGTGGCTGAGATGGTGCATGTACATCTCTCTGCTGGCAGGGCTGTAGCCCAAAGAACAGCTCCAGGGATGGTGTTACACCTACAGTGGCTGGCTGTGGCTTTCACAGTACTTTAATGTACTGTTACTAGAAAGAGGTCATTGGCATGCTGGTTTTTAACCATGGGAAAGCTTCACTTGAAGAAGTTTCCCATCATTTCTAGGCTTACTTTGTTAACGTCTTCATTCATGATGGGTTTTTTTAAGAAGACAAAAGAAAGTACTTCATTAATACGGCCTTTTCTAGATTTTTCCTGTAATTCCTGTCAGCATTACTCTTATTGTCAGGCTTTCCTGTTTTGAATATGTTACTCAGATTATGTTGTTGGGTTTTTTTTCTAATTGCTTTTATTTTTTTACTAGTTGTATTGCTTGAGAAACAAAGCTCGAAAGTGTAATATTGACCTGAGGACGCTGCCCATCGGATTTACAAAAAGAAGAGAAAATTCAACCACCTTCAATGGCACGTGAGTCTTCGGTTGGCTCCAGACAGCACTATTTTGTTTTCACTGAGTGCATGAACGATGAAATCTGAATTCATACCTGTATGCTCACACTCAAAAGCTGTTAGATGCATGATTTTTTTTTTTCCCAAAGCTACCTAGTTTTAATATTTTCCTCTCTTAGGCTCTTTCAGCTCAGTTTTAACAGCCTTATATTAAAAAATACCAGCATTGAGAAGCAGGAGGAAGAATGGGTGCTTTTGTGGTTTTTTTCCATCTTTTAATTAACTCTGGGTTTTGTTACTGGAAAAAGAAAACACTTCTTTAAAGGTTTATAATAGAGGATTGATGTAGAATGATTGCAAAAATCCCTCTTTCTGAAAAAGCTGACTTGAAATCTGAAGAGAGGCTTCCGATACCGTTATCTCTGTTGTGTGCTGTGTTAGGAGTTGCTGTGCTGGAGGATGTGGACGCTTGATAAGGCACAGATTAGAGACAAGCGCAGACAGGCAGATAAGAATTCAGGAAAAAGACTAAGAAGACTTTTAATCTTCTCCCCTTTGTCCACTCTGTGGGTTTTCTCTGATATGCTAAGTTTGCATTTTCAACTATTTTCACAGTAAAAATAAAAATTGCGAAGTATTTTCACTGTGGCAGGAAACGCGTCTAGAGTTCAACTTAGTGAGCAAATATAAATGCCTTCTGAGCTCCTCACAGCCATCACCCCTCATGGCTCCTTGGCTTGTTTTCACCACGGCCTCTGCTTTGGTGGCAAGTTCTGCTCTCAGGATGGATTTTTCCCTCTGTCTTCTGAGCTGTACAGAGCACGATGTCAAGCAGGGTGAGGGGCCAGAGGCTGGGCACTGAGGAGCCACCAGGTGTCTCTCTCTGACCGAGTAACAACCAGCCCAAAAGGCTGCTCCGTGGACTTGCCTGTAACATCTCTGCTGCTCTGGGGAGAAAAAAGTAATGGTTTTGCTTTTGCAAGTACCTTCATTTTTAGCAGAACATTGTCAGGGTTTAGGGGCAGGGCAGCCTGATAGTCCTATAACAGAGCCTCTCTGGTAACACCTCCTCTTTCTCCAAAGGGGAAGAGGAAGGGAGAGACACTCAGCGATTAGAAAAGGAAGCTAGAACAGCTTTGATGAAAAGGAAAATAATAATAATAAAAATGGAATATATACAAATATATACAAAACTAGTATCATACCCAACCCCCTGATGGCAGTTAGCTCACCGTCACCACTGATGCCGTGGAGCAGGCACTGGAAAGTCCCAGACTGGGCCCAAGGACAGACAGGAATTGTGTTCAGGAGCTGGATTCTGGCACTGGATTTGGGAACACACTGATCAGGATCAAAGGCAGAACAGACAGAGCCCCATTGGATGCCAGCCAGTGAAGAGAGGAAGCAGCCAGAAGAGCCCAGCTGAGCCGGCTTGACCCTCGTGATCCCTCAGCTCTGTACCAAATATGACATCTGTGGGATGCAATCCCTCGCTGGTCAGTTTGGGGTCACCTGT
>JAAGNO010006609.1:0-29877 GCA_033439905.1 Ceryle rudis | reverse complement strand
TCCTCCAGCTGTGGTCTCACTAGGGCAACAGTAGAGGGGGAGGAGAACCTCCCTGGACCTGCTGGCCACACTCTTCTTCATGCCCCTCCCAGGATACCACTGGCCCTGCTGGCCACAAGGACACACTGCTGTTCCATTGCTGTTCCATCCTTTCACTCAAAATGTGTCTGCAGATATTTTTTCCCCCCCTTTCACCAAGAGTTCAGAGGCAGAGGTGGGTGGTTGATGGCAGTCACTAGGGGACACATGATTTGTACCATCCACAACTTCTGCAGAGGCACAGCTGCGCCCCTGCCCCTGGGGCATTTTGGACCCTCGGTGGTATCGTGCCCGTGGCCCTGCTGCCCAGCCCTGACACCTCGGGGGTGGAAAAGCTGCCCTGCTCCTGGCAGGGGTTAGCTGGTGGCTTGCAAAATCCTTTCCCTGTTTCCACTCTCTCTTCTTACTGTCAATAACATAAATCCCATAAGATGGGTAGTGCGCAGAAGCTCAGTAAATAATTTAGGAAGCAGCCTCCATTTAGCGTGCATCAAATACAGATATAGAGAAGGGAAAAATCCCTGGACATCAGTTACAGTAATTGGTGGAAGGCACAAGTCCAGAGGGTAATGAGCTCCATTTTTAAAGCACGAGGAAATTAGATTCTTATAAATGTCAAATGCAGTTATTGTCCTTTTTCCTTGAAACAGAGCTGAGCTGGCTGGAGCCCATTGTCTCTCAATCAGCTTTGCTATGGATTAGACACATCCTGTCTCACACCAGGAATGTGCTTATTAGAAAAAAAAAAAAAAAACACTACACAAAGCATACAAGCTTTAACACTCACCCGACGTCCTAATGGGTACACACGTCCAGTAAACCCCAATATTGTGTTACTAGCCTTAAGCTGACCTGAGATCACACGAGACAGAAATCTTAAAGGATACGGTTTTCTTGGTGTGCTACAATTCTGACTTCCCAGGATTTTAGTTTTCAAGTAAAGGAGATAAAAGTATGGGAAGGTGACTTTTCCTCTTGGCTACTTATGAAAAAAAGCAAGCAGTAAGTCTTTTTCATAGTGAATATGCTTCTAATCAGGTCATGTCCAGATACTTTGTGTGTTTACTGGTGTCTCCTGGGGAACTATGGCTTCAGAGAACTCTCTCCGTCCACCTTCAATTTTCTCCTGGCGGGGGGAGGGAGGGAAGCGGTGGTTATTTGTTCATACATCAAAGGGAGCTCTGTGAATTAGTCTTTCATTATAAAATCTCACCAGTATGTGATAAGACGCCACACTTCAGAAAAAAAACAGGTATCAGTTGTTTGGGGAGGATAAAATGTGAGGAGGATAGAGGGCTTTGTAAAACCAAACCCCTTGGCTGCACCCCTATTTTTAACTTCTTCCTTGAGATCAGCAGCCACTCATCCCTCCTTAGCTACAGATTTTATCTCATTTTCTCTCCAGTGTAGGAGCTCCGCTGGAAATTGGCACAACCCTTCCTGATGTGGGAAGGCTTAAGGATGGAGCCAAGCTCTCAATTCCCTTTTGCAGTGATGAGATAGACTCAAGCTACTTCTGTGGATTTTTACCACGTACTAACAACCCCACCTCTATTTCTAAGATGGTTGTGTCAAACACATTCTGTGGACGTGCTACTGCTGCAGGATGGCTTTAAAGATGGGGTGATGAGGGGAAATGAGTCTGTCCTGTCCCTCAACAAACTGCAAAAGCAGATGGGCTATTCATTTTTGGTTTTGTTTTTCCAGCATCTTGTCTTTACACTTACTCTTTTTCTAGTTGTCTTTTTAATAATGTCAGGTCTTCCCTTCAATCTTCTTCATCTCCATTTGTGTTCCCCTTTATTTTTTTCTTTCATTTCTGCTTCTACCAAATGAAGTTCCTGGTGTTGCCCATAGAAAACAAATAGGAACTTGAGACTTCTATTTTACACAAGCAACGGATAGTGAAAGATATTCCCAGTGTGTCACCAGCCGTGCGAACAGCACTTTCCAATTAAAACTCTAGGAATTTCTACTGGTTGTTTAAAAAAAAAAAAAACAAACCTGCAAAACCTTGAACTATAGACTTGAATCCATTACCACCCATCATGGAAAAAAGATCCAGCTGTTTATATGGCAGTCATTATATTTATTTAAATTTGGGTTCATAAGCTAGAGTGAGCTTAACTGCTGGGGAAAAACATCTTGAGGATCTTATAAATATCTTCAAAGCCTGGAACAATCAGGAAGCAAATTGAACTGGTTTTCTGTGATTTTTGGATAACTTTTAGTTCTGATAACTTCCCTTAATGTCTGTGCTACAGCTGCATCAACCTCTGGAAATTAAAGAAACAATTTAAGGCATCTCTGCTGTAGCCTGGTGGTTAAATGGTAATCAACAGCTGGTGGTTAAAAAAAAAATACCTATGACTCAAACCACAACTCCAAAGTCGTCATTTACCTTCCCCTGTTCTCAGTAGCTAGGCACTTTACTTAATTGGTACTCTAGTGCAAGTGTTAATTGGCTATTCTGGCCCAGGGATGTGAAGTGCTGCTGCCTCCCCGCCTGCCTCTCCCCGGGCAGCTCTGCGGTGCCTTTGCTGGCTGCCCTGGAGTTGCTTCTCAGGAGGGTTCAGGTTCTGCATGGCTGCAGTGCTGCTGTGGAGCAGGCACTGGGCAAGTCCCAGACTGGACTTGGCAGCAGACAGGGATGGGATTCAGGGGCTGGGTTCTGGCATTGGATTCAGGAATGCATGGATCAAGATCGAAGCTGGGACAGGCACAGTCCTCCCAGGATGCTGGCCAGTGAGAAAGAGAGCTTGACACTCATCATCCCTCAGCTTTATCCCTTTATGGGATGCAATCCCTCGTTGGTCAGTTTGGGGTCACCTCTCCTAGCTACTCCTCCCCACACATACGGCCTTTTACTTTCTGCACCCCCAGCGTGGTGCCCAAGATCCAGCAGTGGCCTTGGTCTGCACACCAGCCCTTGGCAGTAAGTCTAACCGTGAGCATTATCGCTGCTGGGAGCAGAGACTGTCTGCAAAAATAGGTCATTCCCTTCAGAAAGTGACGGTACTGAGGGTCCTGAGCTGAAGAGTAAAGCACTGAACAGAATTGGTTCTGCTCTAACTCAAACCAGGACAAATGCTCAGGTAAAAAGTCCGTTTCCCACCTGCTCGAGGGAACCTACCTCCTGACCAAGTGCCTGTTTGCCCTGGTCCCAGGCACATCTCACGGGCAAGATCCACCTTTGGGCTTTTGCACCTCCCCAGCCTCCCATGCACAGCCAAGATGTGAGCTACTTTTCTTCCCCCTCCAATAAGCTCCTTCCTTCTGACCAGACAAATCTTCCAGCCAGCATGCTCAGCTTGTTCACAATGCTTGTTGCCCAGTTCCTGGCCCTGTTAGGTCTGCAGACAGCCTTGCACCACACGAGGCACTTTCATACCTTCTCTACAGGCTACCCAGCTTTTAACATCTCTTTACTCTCTCAGATGGTCTTCTGTGGTCCAGAGAAGCTTTTGGTTTTGGCTCTCCCCACAGAAAGTAGATAGGGTGGTCCTCTGCCACAGTAACTGATGGACCTCAACTGATGGAGCTCAACTGATGCTCCAGACTGATGGGGACATGGTCTGAGGGAGGAGGTCAGGAGTGACAAGGGGAGGGGGTGCTCAGAGAGGGCAGCCACGGGCTTGGCTTCTTCTGCAGGCTTAGACAGCTTCTGCTGGGACCATTAAATCAGCAGCATGGCTCCTGAATGGGCTTTCTTTTCTTGGCGTTTCGGTTTTGGAAGCTGCTGGAGGTGGTGGATTAACTGCAGATAGGTGACCACACAACAAGCTGGGCAATCTTGTTTTTTCCTGAGGTTTGGCCTTCTGCCTTAAACAACCCATCTGATGAGTATATTTATTTATTGCACCTGCCTGTGTACCCTTGTGTCAGGGTGTCTCAGTCATGAGTTTGCTTGTCTGCTTTGTGTCAGCAAAACACAGTGAGTCGGTCTGGTCTTGGATTGGGAACGTTCTTACATAACGCCACAACTCCATGTTAAGCAATTGTTTTTTCTTTTTTGGGGGGTCTTAGGGCTTTTAAGCACGTAGCACCTGCAAGAGTAAAAAAACACTGGGCTTCACGGACAGAAGAAATCATTCTGCTATCAGCACAGGGATGTTAACGAAAAGTTGCTGTGTTTGTACAACCATTGGTTTTCAAATATTAACTCAGCTGTTGCCTGTTTATTTGTAAAATACCACACGGGTCCAGTCTGTTTTAAAAATCACTAGAGACAGAACAAGAAGTCTAAGAAAAATGAAGCTTTACTACTAAGCTGGGAGCCTCTCAAGTGCCAGGTTTCAGCCTGAAGTCATTTTAGCATCAAGTGAATGACCAAGCAGCAAAAAGTGTTAATAGTTGTAGAGAGCACCCTCCGGGCTCACTCCAGTCTGCTCACCAAAGCCTTAGGTGGGATTTTCTGGGGGGAGGATGAGTCCCTTGGCCTTGGGAAGCTCCCAGTTACATCTCTGTGGTGCAGCGTTCTCCAGGTGGCACAACAACCTGCCTTTGTCCTCTCCAACTTTAAACTACTTTTAACAGTGTGCTTGCCGAAGGTGTTTTCTTCTGTAAAGTGGCTGGAGAGCAAGGACGTGCCGGAGAGGAACCTCCAGAGAGCAGATGCCTCCAGTATATCCATTATAGACCAACATCACCTCTCCTGGCAGCCCGTGGCCACCTGCTCTTGCCTTTTGGGCCTGGGATTTGGGGTTAATGGGATCACTCACGTAGCTGAGTTGTGGAAAATGGGTAGGAAAAGGGGGCTTAGGTGGATCGTGTCTGCCCCCTCCCTTATTCCCTGAAGCCAGCACTGCTCTCAGGATGGTATGACAGCCAAAGCATGTGCTGCTATTGCTCTGAAGCTGCTGCAGAGATGGTGAAGGACTCGTCACCATCACGTCTCCTTTCTCTGCTGTGACAGGTCTAGTTTGGCAGAGCCCAAGAGCAGGGCTGCTAGGGTTGCTTCTGTTGGTATATGGTGCTGGAAGTCACGTACTGCATCCCCTGCTTCAGCTTCCTGTGCTGCTTCTAGAATTGCTTAATTTATCCCATTAAATAGGTAAATGACCTGTGGGACATGCAAAAACCAGAGCTGTCTAACAGGTCTTTACTGTGTCTTCCATGTTTGTTAATGTTTGCTGGGCACCTCTGGTTAACCACGGTGAGGAGATTTCACCCAGCGTCAAGGTGCTGCCATGTGGGATCAGATTCATGGGTTCCTGTGGATGAGCTCATATTTATAGTGACGTTCTGCAAGCTGTAGTTGTAAGCTTTTGGTGAGCAGTTGGTTGCTTGTAGGTGCTTCTTTTGCCTTGCAAGGCACCAGGATGGTGATGATTGAGCGTGGTGAGCCTCAGCCCCTCTTATGGATGGCTGATGACATGAGCCTCCATAGGAACAACTCCTGCTCTATAGGAATCCTCAGCACCCCTCACTGGGAAAGGGTAAACCTGATGAGGTTACGTTCCCCCCGCCCTGTGTTCTCAGGAGGATTTGGGATCAGCAACCCCAGGTTCCCTGCCCTGGGCTGCCTGCCATACGTGTGGTCCTCCACGGTGAGTGGCCAGCTGTACAACACACGGACATTAAAGGTCTTGTAATTCTCTAGCAAGGTAGCTCAAAATTGCAAGGAGAACTAGAGCTCAGTGAAGCTGCAAAGCTGTAGAGAAATGAACGGTTACTGATTATGGGGTTGCTGTTGTTCCCACCTGACTGAAGAGGATTTTGGGGTAGAGTTGCCACCTCCATGGCTGGCAGAGCAGTGCTGAAGATTACTTCACTCCTCTGCTTGCTTTTTTCTGCTCAAATCCAAGGGACAGGTTTTGCAATAGAGGGACCGGTCTTAACATGTGGTTTGGGCCTCTCATCTGTCTCCCCTGGATGCTGCGTGGTTCCTGTGCAAAGGCAAGAGCCCGGTCACTGCTGCTTGACACCCTGTCCCCTCCAGACCGTAGAGGCCTCTGGAGAGAGCTGGGGAAACTGTGACGGACAGGGACACAGATGACCCTGGAATCCATCTTGCTAATGACACGCTGAAGGACTTCAATTCTCATTAATGATATGTATTTCTGGTAGTTAAGTTTTTCAGTAACCTATTATATTGCCAACACCTTTCTTCTGAACAGGTTGAAGCTATGAAGAGAGCACTAGGAAGTCTCAACCTCAATATAGTAGAGATGGTAGATGAAAACGCAACCTTGGATGGTGGAGACGTCTTATTTACAGGTATAGTGGTAGTAAATTTGCTGCTCACATACTCTGACTGCTTTGAAGACAGCACGTCTTCTGCCATCTCTGTAAGAAAGTGTTGTTCGGGGTGGTTTGTTCAATCAGATGTTTGCTAAATGTCACCAAGGTAGCGGAGAGATGAGTTTTCAACGCAACCCTCGATGTCCTGCCTAATGCCTGAATAAATGAAGTAGCAGTACACACAGAACAAAGAGCAGCACTGTGCATACAAATTTCATTTTAGCTTGTAAAGTGCCAGTAAGAAAAGTGCTTTCAGTAGTCAGCTGCCTGCAGTTGTTTCATATTTCTTATTACGGGGAGCTACGTTCACCAGACTCATTTTCAGGCTTTGTAAAATCTCGCTGCAGACAACTGTCACACGAATCAAAGGTTTAAAAAATAATAATAAAAGAAATGCATTATTAGTTTCTGGGGAAAACGGTGGAGTTGCCTGCCAGATGTCATGTGCTTAGACAACTTACGGGCATGGTTGACTTGAAAGGTGAAGATACTGCCGGGGGGGGGGGTATGTCATTAAACCCATGAGGCGTTTTCTCTCCTCTCCTGTGCTGAATGAGCCTGTTTATTTTGCTCAGCATCACAGTAGGCTGCCTGCTTGTCTTAGTTCAACGAGGGGAAAGAAGGGTCTCAAAAGAGGCAGACCAGGAAGGGAGGCCTTTCTGAGGCAATGCAGATCCAGGGCTGATTTCTTCTGGAGCTGGAGGATGCCGACGGCTGCAGAGCTGCCTTTGAGACCAGAAGAAATCTCAGAGGGAGAGGGAAATGGTCAATCAGTGCTGTACTAATCCAGCCCAGCTGTTCTCTTTCCTGACTCAGTGACCACTGCAGAACTTTAGAAGAGGAAGCTATTTGTGCTTCTGGTGAAATGTGTCTTCTGGAAAAAGATAATTGCTTTAAATTATCAGCTCGCAATTGCAGGTTGCATTCTTCTCTGCTGAATTTTCAGCTTTACTGCTCAGCTTGAGAAAAGAGAGATAGAAAATTATATCCATGAAAGAGTGCTTCAGAACAAATCTAAAGCTGGCCTGCTTTTAAAATGCATATGTTCTGGTGAAGGAGCTGATGTGGTGATTTTGATTTGGATGGCTTAAAAAAAACCCCCAAATGCTGCAATTGTTTTACCCTTTTTTTTTTTTTTTTTTTTCATTCCAGGCAGAGAATTTTTTGTGGGTCTTTCCAGGCGGACAAATCAACGTGGTGCAGAAATTCTGGCTGACACGTTTAAGGTTTGTAGACTCGTTGATGCCACAAGAAATAAAAGCTGTCATCCGCTGAACCAATTCAAAAGTTAGACTGACCAAGACGTTTCACACCCAAGTGCTTTATTTAGGACTTACTTTACAAAAATAAAATACCAAGTTACTGAAAAAGTAAAGTAAGGAAAATCTGTAAAGTGACAGATGCTGAAGTTGGATCTGAAATGGGAGTTCAGTGCATAAAAGTAACTTGGATAGTGGGAGGCTGTTCTTGTTTGAGAGCATATCAACACTCACGTTCTTAACGTTCTCATGCATCGGCAACGTGCTCTTCTTGCTGATCCTTGGAGAGGTTTTATGTGGCCACGCTGTCTAGTTGCACGTTGGAATGGATTTCTTTACAGTTGCAACAATAGCAGTAGTTGAAACACTGGGGATTTTACTCCAGTGCACCAGGCAAGACGAGCTGGTCCAGAGGAGTATGTCCTACTTATCCTGGGGCACAGTGTCAACTCTTTTTATGCTGCTGCTGTTAATTTGCAGAGGGTAAAATGAATTATAGGATATCTCGATATAATTATGGAACTAGGACAACTTAAACATATTTATAGCGACCTTTCTTTGCACCCATATAGGATTATGCTGTCTCCACAGTCCCTGTTCATGATTCTTTGCATTTGAAGAGCTTTTGCAGCATGGCAGGACCAAACCTGATTGCTATCGGATCGAGTGAAGCTGCACAGAAAGCCCTCAAGGTAAAGCACAGAAAAACATTTTCTAAACAAACTCGGGTTTGTTTTTAATCTCTGCTCGAGGATTCTGGAATTTTAAAATAGATATAGATCAGTGAAAAAGGAAATCGGTACAGCTCAGGGTCTCCTGTATGTGCAAACCATAAAGAATGTTTCTATCAGGCAAGAGAACAGCCATGTTGATTTAGCTTTAGTTATCTTCAGGAAATAAATGGATTATAAAGGTTACTTACAGCTTTATTCACTAAAAAGGTGGTAATTTGGTGATAGGACGGAGGAAGGAGATATCATCAGAGCAGATGATGTTGTCGTGAGGAAACATGGCTTTTGAAATTGCCAGAGGGGAAGTAAAAGTTCTGGCATGAAGGAGGAGGGAGAGGGGTCTGATCCCTGTTGGGAAGGTGACCCGTGTACACATTTTGCAGGGCAGATTTTCTGGGTCAAATCAGTAACGAACTGCAGGGACCAGAGTCCAGGACTCCCCATCCCTCCTTCCTCCGTTAGCTGGCTGCAAAGTCAAGTTCTTTCCCGGTCATGCTTTTTCCTCCCTAGCCCCTTGGGGGTCTCACAGCAGCATGGCTTCAACAGAACGTAGGGAGAGCACTCTCACCCCAGCCTGGCTGATTTGAGTCTCTGATCATTTCCCCTTAGAACAGGACATGTGGGTTTGAACCCTTGGGCTGAGAGGCCCCCTGAATCTGTGTCTCTCTTTGCTGGCAGACTTGCAAACCAGTTATCAGTGTTGCAGCAGGTCAGTGCTGTGCTACCACCATCATCCTCAATGGGAAATGTTTATTGCTGCTGCGGTTTGCACTGGGCTCAGTGGCTTTCCTGCCTGCTGGGTGTGTTCAGAGCAAAGCTACCAAATTAAGCTTTTTCAGACAGTGTGGGCACAGAGACACCTGAGGCCATGAATCTCATTATGCATATAGGCAATATGGGCATATAGACAGCTCACCCCAGAGATCAGCACCTCTGCTCCTGCAGGTAGCAGGTAGCTCCTGCAGGCACTGATGCTTTGCAGTAGAAATTGGCTGCGACACCAAAACGGCAAAGTCCAACTAAGATTTTACCTGTAGTAAAGCTTGAGGGAGCTTGTCCCCCTTGATAAATTAGGACCTAGCGTCCTGTATGCTTTGGTTTGAGATGCAGGTAAGCCAGAGCATGTCTGAAGGCATTACAGCTAAGTGTCTTACACCTTTTTATCAGGACTCACCTTCAAAGTTTAAACCAAAATTTACTTTTCAGTGATGGCATCAAGTCCTAAATTTTCAGCTTATGGTTATACTGATTCTTCTGCCAATAAATAAGAACCTAAGCGCAGGCTTTGCTCTTTGGCTTTGCAGAAGCCTCCTTGATGCAACAGGATCACTAACACACGAAGCTGTGTGTCCCTTCTAATAAATGAGGAAGGGTGGAGGTAACGCTGCTGTACTAGCGAGAAATCTCTCTGAAATCTGCTCAGTTTAAATGCAACTTATGCAACCCAACTTGTGTCTCTTGCCCTGATTCTAAAGCATGAATTATTTTTAAGAGCGGCACCGGTACCTGGTGCCTGGGGCTACTGATGTGAATCTGTGCCAGGCAGCACATTTACAGCAGACGTAGTATCCCTCTGAAACCAACGTTGCTGGGCCCCAGAGAGCTTAGGAACCTATCCTGCACGTCTCCTACGCCTGCCTCCTGAGCTTCAGTAAGCTACTGCTATTTATTGCTTTTAAACATCCTTAAATATTTGCAAGATGGAATCCTGAGAGATTTCTTGTCCTTGCTGCCATGCTGTGATGTTTCGTTGAACATTTGCTTTTCAGATCTTACACATTTTCCTCATGGGCATAATCCTAGGATTTTTCATTTCCCAGCAGTATCACTTTTACTGTCAGAGCTCAACAGAGATTGGGGTTTTGTTTGGTTGGGTTTAGTTTGTTGTTTGTTGGGTTGTGGTTTTTGTTATCTTGTGATAATTCAAGATTTAAAACGTCTCGGTCCCCAGCAAAGATAAAACAAACATTTCAAATCTCAGAATTTCCCTTGCTGAACACGGGTTGAATGATGAAGGCCAGGAAAGTGCAGTCCTGACTGGTTTAGACTTGCAGCTTGGCAGCAATTAAGGGACTAGAACGGCAGCCCCATCGCGCCGCGGGAGCTCTTAAACAAGAGGATGGTCCGCTGACTTCCCACGTAGTTTGGAGTGGCATTAAGTTTGCTCATTCATTTGAGCGAGCTGTCAAAGTTACTCTCTTACTAGAAATCACTAACACGAAGCTCTGGGAGCACATTCCCAGCTTCTCTGTCATGTCTTCTCCCCTGAGAAATTTATGACATGGTTTTGGTTGTAAAGGTCTGATGTTCCTGATGCTGTGAGGTTGATTTTAGCCTGGGATGGAAAGTGCCCTGCATCATTCCCTGTGAAATAGGCACTATCCCAAACATTCAGGCTCAAAAACTCAAAATGCATCCTGAGCAGCAGCCTGATGAAGTGTTTATAAACATCAGAAAAATTCAAGTACAATACTGGTTGCTCAGAGCTGCAATTTGATCTTGAGCCAGAACTAATCTGAGAACTCATCAGTTTGATTAAAGCCGTTTGCACAGCTCCGCTAATCATGTTGCAGTGCATCAATTTAGCTATTGTAGCCAAAAATGTTTTCTGGATAAGCTGATTAAATGTTGCTGGTAACTAGCTGTCAAAGTAAACACCACCCTTTATCGAGGTACAGTAAAAAGCAGGTACCTTGTTGCAAGAAGATGGTAATTAACAAGATAATCTAGCAGATTGTTGATGGATATCTTTTTAAGAATAAATCAACCGTGTCAGTTTTCAGTGTGTTGCTCTGCGCTGGATGTTTACATGTGTGTGATGGTGGTGTTTGCTCGCACCCTGCCAGCTGAGGTGAAGGACCCTGGCCCAGAGCAGCAGTTTTGTGCCGTAGCACGTGTCCTTGCGTTCCTAGTGGGCTGACAGGTTACATCAGGCAGCCACGTCGCGCTCAGAGCAAGATATGAAGTTACCCAGTGTGTTTCTTGCTCAGTGTGTCCTCCAAGAGTCTTAAATCTCTTCAGAGAAATTACTGGAAAACAAATAGGTAAAGCATCTATCTCAGAAATGATGGAGTTGGCAAGTGCTGCTTATCACTAGTTTCTTCTAACATCTGAATTCTTGCTTTTTGACCTCGGTGATTTCTTTGTATTTGTTCACTTACCTCCAAAGGGGGGGGGAAAAAAAAATCAGCTGGCAATCAGCTTGCCTCGTGAAAATGTAATTGCAGGAGGATATCTATGAGGCACTGATACTCGGAATTAAAAGCTGCTCCCTGGATTTCACCAGATCCACTGAGCCATAGCAGTGCTGTCAGCTGCTCCCCACGTTACCCACCGCACTCTGTGTGGCAGTACAGTCCCCTCAGCTTCTACTGACTCATTTGCTTGGCACAGCCCAGCATGCCACCCTGTTATTGTGATAGCTTGTTGTTTTAAACCTCTCCTTTGTTGTTGACTTTTTCGTGTCTGGAAATGCAATCATACAAGCAAAATGATTAACCTGGCTTTAACCATCTCTGGTCGCTGGGTTTTCAGTCTGTACCGTGTCTTGTTAGGCAACAAGGGAACTGCTACATCATGCTGTGCTAACACTTTCTAGTTAAAATAGGGTTTATCTTCCTTCTAACCACCTCATTTGAAAGATATTTTTCTTGATTGATCTGACTGGTGCAACTCACGTAACCTTACAGTGCTTGCAAACTAGAGAAAGAAATTGCACCGGGTGCTCGCGTACGGCAGAGTGCAACGGGTCATGAGCTTAGGGCAGCGTGTGTGTAACGTAAAGAGCTGCAAGTGAGCTAGGAAATGGGTGCACAGAGTTCAGGATTATGGAGCACATGCTAGAAGCAGATAATAAATCAGGAGTGACATTTTAAGCATGAAATCCTCTTCAGGCTCTTGCAAGTACAGAATGTTTATTTGGGCTGCAGCTGAAAAGTGGCACTGAAGGAAAGGGGGTGAAAGAGAGGGACAAATAAACTGCAGAAGCCCCGGAGAGCTGTAGTGGCTATCACATCCAAAACTTCTAACTTCCTTCTGCCTTTTCATCATGCATTTCATTTCTTCTTGTAGTTGAAGCCATTCATAATTCTCTATGTGCAATTGCATAGTTGAACGTTGGCGTGGCTGTTGAGCCAGTAAAGCCCAGGATTATTTTTCTGTTCCCTCAGTGGGACCAGGTTTTCCTCCAAATGTGTCACCTTTGGGTTCTGATCCTGCCCTGTTGGAGTCGCTGACCTTTACCATGAGCATGAATGAGGACGAGTTTGGGCTGTGATGGTGCCAGCCCTGGCGTGGGGAGGTGACAGGGCAGCGCTGGGGGTGAACGCTCTGCGTGGCTTTTTCCCCGAGGGACACAGCCCTGGGGTCTTGCTGGGACAGCAGAAGAGCAGGAACTGGCCCAGGATATAATCTAGCTCAGGTTCCAGCAGCAAAGGCAAACGCTGGGCAAGATGATGATGGGAACCATGACGAGGCATCTGTTGCACCCTCCCTTCTGTGCTCTCTCGCTGTATACTAAGCTGTGTTCCTCTCCTTTGGCTGTTTGTGTTGGTTGGTTCAGAGCACAGATGTTCTCTGTGACAGGTGAAGACTTGGACAGCAGCAGATGATGGTGGACACAACCATAGGTTTAAGCAACTTTGTCACGCTTTGGATAACTTGGTAGCAATCCCAAAGGATCTGAGGGTTACACGTGTTGTCACCAGCTTTGGCAAGCACAGCGGTTCCCTTGCAAGCGAGTAGTTGCAGCAAGTGCCTGCTGATGAAATATGTTCTCTCACCCCTTGGGAAATGAGGTTGTCTTTTGGGTAGGCTTTTATGCTGGGCACTCTCCAAAGGGCAGCCCCCAGGGTCTCCCTGCAGGACTGGTAGAGGAAGCTTTGGTGAGAACCTGTGGCTCTGGGGTAATGCCTGGTGATGTGATGGATCTCAGAAGAGAGCAGAGGACCTAGAAGGGAGGTAGGAAACCCAGCGCAGTGCCTAGGGGTGAGGGCTACAACATGGAGAGCACTCATCCCACCATATGGCCTGAGCTTAATTCCTGTGGCCAGCTGTGTCTGGGGTGTTCCCTCCGAGACCCGGGGTAGTGGAGTTGCATGTGAAACCTCTGGGATTTCAGAGGAACAGATGCTGGTTATTACAGAGGCAGCGTGGCCATGGCAGATATCAGGGCTGAGTGGCATTGCCAGGCAGGGTGTGAGGCAGAGCAGGTAACACAGCTGAGCTTGCAACCCCTCGTGTCCCCTGGACAGATCTGTCCCAGCAGGAGCCAGAATGGTGGTGACATCTGCATTTCTGAGCTCGTCCTTGGTATCTCAGGTTCTGAGGTCGTTAGTCGACGGGGTTTTGTTATGGTCAGGAGTGTGTTGGAATATGTACAGTAGTGCAGTCCCATGACTCCAGCAAATACCTTTCTTTTTTCTTTCTGCTTTTGATAAAAGGTTGGACATGATTGCTTTGCCTTGTTCTTGAGTTTCCCATCCAGGATCTCCTGTTGGGAGTGGAGCTGCTCATTCAGCCCCTGAATTATTCCCTGAAGGATGCTATTGCAAATGCAGCTGTTTTGACAGAGGTCAAGGGAGGCTTATCTAAACCACATCTTAAGGATATAGAAATAGAAAGGAGTCTCTTTTGGGCAACTACACCCTTGGGCTGTATCCAAAGCTACGATCACAGCAGTGCTTTTGAAGACTTGGGCGCAAGGAGCTGTTGCAGCGTTGGCAGTTGACCCCATTCCTGTGATTAAATGCCTTTTGTTCTTATTCCATCTTGTATAACTGAAGTCTCTGCAGTGTGCCAGCTTTAAAAAGCCGAGTGCTGTTTCCCTGTGTGAGAGCAGTGGTAGCAAGCCTGCCTAAAGCTGAGGGGTTCCCAGCTCTGCCACAGAAGCTCCTCCAGAACCAGCACTTAAGGAAAAACTTCATCTATCTGGTGTTCTTAGAAAGGAGCCTGGATCCCTGGGCAGCATGAAAAGGCTCAGATAAATCTGCTCTTCTATTGTCTGTACATTCATTGCCTGTCTTTTCTAGTAAAGCACACGTTTGCATGAAAACATTATCTCTCCTTCCTTAAGAATTCATCATTTTTGCCTCTGCTTATTCCCCAGATGAAGTCATAATCCCGTGTTTACGCTATCACAATGGGTTGCTGTGGAAATGATTACTAATATTAATAACCCAAAGAGGATGACATCAGGTAGGGAATTAGCAGAAAAGTGCAGATGAATGATGACTTTCCTGTAATGCAGCAACAAAGTAAACTTTGTGAAATCCAGAGAACAATTGCAACTTGCCCCTAAAGATTTAAGAATGAGACTTTGCTGCTCTCAGCCTTATAGGAAAAGTGGTCACCCTAGAAAATCCTGTGCGCTTTCCTTTAGGTCCTTCTGATTTCCCTTTACTTAATGAATTAAGCATCTACAGCATCTCAGAGGGTGCGGGTCTTCACTGAATACCAGATGACCTGCTGCTTTCAGAAGGCAACTAGTTGTGGTTTTCCTTTAATTGAAGTTAGATGTTGTGTTAAACATACCGTGCTTAACTGAGAGTCAGTGCTCTATGCAGAAGAGCCTAGTCTTTTGGAAGATACAGGCTCAAAAAGTGTATATTTATAGAATAGAGACGGGTGTATTAAGTCTATTTTGCTTTATCTTTTTTTTTTAAAGGGTGAGGAAACCGTCTCTTTCAATACATGTTTGTTGTCACCAGTAAGGCTGTCAGCCCCAGGACTGGGGCAGAGGCTGACTGAGATGATGTCATTTGACTTGCGTAAATGGGAACTCAGGTTTCTAATCCTTTGCTGCTTTTGGTTTTGTCTTTGACTATTCTCTCCCTGAGTTCCTGTTCCAAAAGACAGGATGTTCATCATCTTACCTTCTTGACTGAAAGCAACAGCCACACGTAAGCAGCTTCCTTTTCCCCTCCTCACGTGGTGGTTTCCCTTTGCAGCAGCCATCCTTGGGCAGAGCTGGCAGGCAGATGACAGCGTGGCCGTGATGCGAGGCGGCTCGAAGGGGCAGAGCAGCTCAGGTGTGCACGTGAACTGCACGTGGTACCCATCATCACATCTGCCGGGATGCAAAGGGTGTCCTGCTCCAGGAAAAGCCAAAGAGCAGGGTGGGAGAGGTTGCTGCAAGAACTTTGCCTTGCGGAAAACATGACTGAGAGGGTGCAGCAGGGAGGAAAAGCCCAAAGCCCAGCTGCTGAGAGCATGGGTAGTAGGTGGGAATTCAAGTGATGCTCTGGCCATGTATGGGCTAAGGAATATGGCGTATTTACCATGGCAGACTGGGACGTTGCTGGTTGCAAATAGATCCTGAATGTAGTTTGCATCCTTAGGGTGTATGCTATCCTATAACTCTGGCAGTCTTTTTGGTACCCGACGAGAAGTCTTAGGTGACGCTACTGTGATTTATGCTGTTCAAAGTGGCTATCTTGTCCCCTTCCTACTGAGTCTACCCCGCTGTTGTCTCTCCCACCTATCTGCATTTCAGGGTAACACTCCTGCTAGATCTTGACAGTCAAGCAAGATCGCTGGCTTTTCCAGCTCTGCTCTTCTCTCCTGTCTGGTCAGCCCGGGCAGCTGTTTATAGGCAGTGTTGGCAGTGTTGCCGGTCAAGGAAGCTCTGAGAAGCATGGTTTGTATGGTAGGCTGAGTCCCAGGTGTGTAGCACCGTGGCACAGCTCACCAGCCCCTCTGTCTTGTGTCGGACCCTACAGTTGCTCCTTTTTCTCTCCAGTGCCGACTGTTTCTCCAAATATGAAAAAGTGAGGAGGAAACTTGACAGACAGAGACAGGGCAATAAAACAGTGAATGAAGTTCAGCGTAGATAAGTGTAAAGCGGCCCGGAGAATGACAGTATGAACATCACATACAAAATAATGGGCTCTGACGGATCATGACCACAGAAATAAGATCCCTGGGCTTGTTGCAGTTGCCAGCTCAGCTGAAAACCAAATGGAGTACATCATTATGCCACTGATGGAAGCTCTGGTGCATCTGCACGTTGGCTGTTGTGTGGGCTTCGCATACGCTATCCCTTTGTTCCAAAAAAGGTAGAGTAGGAGTGGAAGGATTCAGCAAAGCGCAGTAAGGATGGACAGATACCTGGAACAGCTTGCCTAAGGAGACAAACTAAGCAAGCTATGACTATAGCCTGAAAAAGACAACTAAGATGGGATCGTGGGTGCTGATAAAATCAAGAATGATACTGGAGTTCAACTGTTTGCTGTGTCTTCCAGTGCGAGAATTAGCCAAGCTCTAAGGGCAAGGGACAAGTTAAAAAAAATCAAAAAGGAAAATGCTTCCTCAAACAGTATGTGCCTGAAGATACCTTGCTACAGGTTCAAAACGGGACAGTGCTGTAGGTGGTATCCTCCTGTAAAACAGCTGATGAGTTGAGGTCCCTGGGCCCACACACCAAATCTTGGTCGCTTCCAGTCCCTGTCTTAGGATCCAGAAGTGGAATATCACCACCTCTTGCATGGGGCTGGAGATCCCCATCATGCAGCACTGATAAAGAAGCTCTTCCAGGTTCTGCAAGCATCAGAAAACGGCAGCTTTGGTAATCCGCAGCACTCTCCAGGTAGTCAGCAATCATGTACCTTTCTCTCAGTCCTCCCTCCAGATGGCCAGGTGCCTGTCCTCATCTTTTGCCTTAAGTGCCTAAGGGCATAAGCCTGATGATGTTGCCACAGAAGTGGTCCTTCCTCCAAGGAGAAGAGAAGCGTCCTGTCCTTCCAGACTCCCAGCCAACCTGGGGGATGTGGCTGCGTATTGATGAGTTGTTATTCTCATCAGCGGTAGTTGCTTCGCACCACAAAAATACTTCATTTTCATCATCATAGGCAAAATTTTGCTGTAGCTTAATCTTTTCTCACAACTTTCAACATCTGTGATTAAAATACTCCCGATTTGCTTGGTACCCAGGCTAGATGTGTACAACAGGCTGAATTTTAATAGGCTTGGAAAGAAGGAGAAGAGATGGGATGGGAAAAAAACCAAACCCACAAAACCAACAAATATTTGCAATGGCTTTAAGTGACTAGTTTTCTTTTGAGAATGCTGTGACCTGAAGGATTTAGGAAAAGGTAGCTGAAGTCTGATGAGGGAATGATCCTGTGGGTGTAGGATCACATGTATTCGACTTGGGTTTAGGTTTGATTTTTCTTTTCAATGCTGGGGAGCAGGGGCTGATCAAACCAAAAAGATCCTGACAAAAAAACCCAAACCAGTGCATTTGCTTCTCTGTCAACACGAGGCGGGCGTTTTTAGGTGCGGTGTTCGTTGCCACGTTAGCAAGAGGAACGTTCACTGTATGTTTGGTTTTGCCTGTGGGGTGTTGGAGAGACAAAGGCACCTTGCAGGCGTGGTGGGTTTGCTGTCTGTCCCACAGAAATCTGCAGGCAAGTAGGTCCCAGGTGGCAACTGGGCTCAAACTGGGACTTTCCTTGTGGAGGGGGAAAATTGGTAACTAGGCTTAGAATCATAGAATGGTAGGGGTTGGAAGGGACCTAGAAAGATCATCTAGTCCAACCCCCTGCCAGAGCAGGATCACCTAGAGCAGGTCACACAGGAATGTGTCCAGATGGGTTGTGAACGTCTCCAGAGAAGGAGACTCCACAACCTCCCCGGGCAGCCTGTTCCAGTGCTGTCACCCTCACTGTGGAAAAAGTTTTTCCTTATGTTTACCCTAAACCTCTTGTGTTCCAACTTACTCCCATTGCCTCTTGTCCTAACATTGGATGAGATTGAGAAGAGCCTGGCTCCACCCTCCTGACACTCACCCTTGACATATTTATAGACATTAATGAGGTCCCCCCTCAGCCTCCTCCAGGCTAAAGAGACGCAGCTCCCTCATAAGGGAGATGTTCCACTCCCTTAATAATCATGGTGGCCCTGCGCTGGACTCTCTCCAGTAGCTCTCTGTCCTTGAACTGGGGTGCCCAGAACTGGACACAGTATTCCAGGTGGGGCCTCAGCAGCGCAGAGTAGAGGGGGAGGCTTGGCCTGGTTTAAAAGCACATGCGGTCATCTCAATTCTGTCAGTGATAATAGGCCCTGAATGCATACGCATTTTTCCTTCGTGCATAATGCTGCTTCATATTTAGGATTATTTAGCTTATCCATTACCTCAGTTGTCTGAGGACACGCTGTAAAAACTATAGAAAAGGCATCTTAGGCTATGTGAATGACTTCAACATAAGGAAAGCATGACTAAGGGCTGAGAGAATGCGCAATGAAAATTATCCTCTTCAGGCTGAAGAAAATTCCCAGAAAAACTAGGCATGTGGGAAATGCCTGGCCCTTAACGTAGCTGGTCGCACAATGTTTGTGGGCAGAAAGCCAGCCCTGCACAAACACGTGGTGGGAGCCCTGTCTTTGTTAACTTGGCATTTCAAACAATAGCTGCGTTTTTGGGGTACATCTGAGAGAAAATACCATTAAAGGGATGGTTACTTTAAATATTTTTCTCTGTCTTGTCTGTGCTCAATGACTTTATGTAACAGAAATATGGAAAACCTCACAGGGTCTTTAAAATCACTTGATTGTGTCATTACTGGTGCACTTCTGCTGCATCCAGAGCCTCCCTGTGGGGCAGGTTTGGGGTGTTCTTGCCTGGGCACGTGCGGGCATAGTTGTAACAGTGATGCAAGCTTGTAAATATGGTTTGCTTCTTATCTGAAGAGCCAAGGAAGAAGGTTATCTTGCGTTGTCAACCATCCAGCTACTGGTCGATGCTTTCTTGCGGCGTTGTTCGAGCTAGCTGGGATTCCCTTCCCACTGTTGCACCTGGATACTCAAACTCCTGCTTCACCTCGCTTTCCCACTCTTTATTCTCATTTCCTTCGGAATTCATTCAGCAACATCTTTGGTTCTCTTTAATCTTGAAAATAATCCTCCTAGCATGCCCTTGCCATCATCTCCCAGGCTTCCCAAAGCTGGTTCCTGAAGCACAGCTCAAGCCCTGCCTCTTGTTCTTTGCTTCCGCTGGCTGCTGCTGTTCTCCCTTCAGCGTTGTGCAGAAGCCAGTGCAGGGGAGATGCATCCGTACCCTCGTACTTAAGAATTCAGTCGTAATTTCATATGGAAGTGTTTCATGGTGATTGACAGTATGTTTCTGAGGAATGAGCTGTTCCTCCAGAAAACCTCCAGTAGCAGGGTTCTGTTTCCAGCAAGGACTGGAGAAAGCACAACTGTTTGGGAGGTGAATGAAATCCAGTCATGGTGGCTTTTCCTCTACTGATACGTCTATTTTATTGAGAAATGTTTCCTTAATCAAGACTTAAAAAGCTTCTGTAGAGAAGAAAAGAGAAGTTGCAGGTACAGAATGGAGTCTGCTGGCTCTGGTTACCAGGGAGAAGAGTCACACTCTTGTGTGACTCAAGGTGAAGGCATGTCACCTGATGCTAGATGTCTGCAGTGTGAAGGAAAAGGTAATAAAACACATCTTGGCAACATAATAGAAAGAAAATTATAAATGGGGAAGTCAACCATGGTAAGCCCAGTCATAAAAATACATCTGGTGCAGTAAAGGTGCAGGGATTTTTTTTTTTCCCCCCCCCAGAAAAAACACCTTAACCTTTTATGGAAGCAGATACGACCTTGGGAACTTGGGATGCTTTCATAACTTTAGAATGAACAAGAAATGACAATCTGATAACACTTCCTCAAGAAGGCACGGCATTCTTCACTCTGAGTTTCACGTTCTCCATGGGAAGTGGATGACTCAGGCTACAACGTGAAAAATGTATCCAGACCTATAAAGGAATTTCTGTAGGTGTGTGCAAGTCTGAGTGGCTTCATTGCTTCCCGGGATGTTGTAGATCCTGGTTACAATTCAGTTCTACATAGTATTTTTTTTTTCTTTTAATGAACGAGAAGTAGTAGAAATGAATGCCTTGCAAATAATTACATCATAAACTTAACTGTACCTAAAACTGAAGTCTGCTCTCTGCTTCGTGATGTAAATCTGTGGGGTTTCCCCGGGAAGGGAATTCAGTTTAAAAATTTTGTTAACAGAATACGAGTTCATTTTTAAGAGCACGTTAGTGTAAGTATTTTTAAATGAAAAAAAAAGCCTTTTTTTTTTTTATCTTTGCAAGGTATGTGGGAACATAGCAAGGAGAGAAACCGAAACGCTTGCGTTTGCTCAGGCTTTCAGTGGGACTGATGTTTTTGACTCTGAGTTTTGTTCACGTCTGTGTTCCTCTCGGTCTCTGTCAGCGTGAAGCTGGAAGGGTACAATGGGGAGTCAGGCATCTTGTCTCCAGGCTTTTCCCATCTTTATTAAAATGTTGAGTCTGATCCAAAATATGGGAGCTCAGGCTTCTTGTGTGCTGAGAGGCTCTGCCTCTGATGCTCCAGCCAGGATCCAAACTTGTGTATGAGCCCTATATTTATAAACCAAACCTCTGAAACCCACCAGCTCTGCTGCTCTGAGGAGGTTATTGTGCTGTCCCCTTGGGAAGGAGGATTAGCACAGACGTGCTTTCTCACCCTCCGGTGCAGGTGCTTAGTGAAAGAGTAACTGCTTGGAAAGCAGAAAGGAGGTCCTTGAAAGGAATTAAGATTAGGCTGATAGCCAAGCTGGGAACTGTTCCTGCCCTGTTTGTGTTAATTTGTGCTCGTTTTATAAATATTGAATGGTGGCTGCTTTTTTTGAAGGTGCCGAGCACCTATAGTGCCCATCCGTGCGAGCGGGAGTTTTCCATACTCAGTGTGCATTCCTTGAGGAAAAGACCCCATGGAAGGTGCTTACCGAGTGCCCTGCTTAATCCTGCTGCTTGCAGGAGCCACTTCACAAAGGTCTTCTAGTGTTCATTTCAGTTAAGGTCAGTAGATTCATCCCTGAAGGAGAGAGATGAAAAGAGAGCTCCTTACTTACTGCATAGCAAAATGGTCCTTGGCTGGCTTGGCAATCACAATTAGCTGCTTTTTGAAGGCTCTTTTCTCCCGTTTGTTTTGGGCTGCTCATGTGTTTGGTCTAAAGAGCTGCTCTTTGCATCTCCTGGCAGACCATGCAACAGATGAGTGACCACCGCTACGACAAGCTGACGGTGCCAGACGATGCCGCCGCAAACTGCATCTACTTAAACATTCCCAGCAAAGGCCACGTCCTGCTGCACCGAGCCCCCGAGGAGTACCCAGAGAGTGCAAAGGTGAGAGCTGTGCTGAAGGTGCCCGGCAAGCCCCCAGCATCCTGGCCTTGCTGGGATTGAAATCGGACCCTTTCCAGAATGGGCTGCTGTATCCTGGCATAGAAAAACCAGATAGGGAAAGGTGGAAGGCTAGGGCTCTGGTCTCACCTCCACTACTGATTTAATGACTTGGCCTCTTGTGCCCCTGGTGCTTCTTTTGCATCACTGGACATAGCAACAGTTCCCCTCCCTGCGGTATTGTTGTGGGTGACTCCCATAGTCAGAAGGCCACGTGCAAGGTAAATGTTAAGTGTTGATTACAAACGACCAGGCAGCATCTGCTGGGAAATCCATACTCCTTCCTTCTGTAAATACTTGGAGAAAAGGGAAAATAAGAGAGGTACAAAGCGTAATGATTTCTGTTCTCTTTCCTAAACAGGTATTTGAAAAACTGAAGGACCACATGCTGATCCCAATAGCCAACACAGAACTGGAGAAAGTAGATGGGGCACTCACCTGTTGCTCTGTGCTTATTAACAAAAGTTCAGAATTATGAGTTTACAGAGTCCCTCCCTTGTAACTGGCAATAATGTTACACAAGGTAGACGAATCTGTATCCACACTTTTATTATTTTTATTGACAATCTACTGTACCACTGTGCTACTAACCGTTGTTTACAGATTTTTTGCTTTGTGTATTTTTATGTCCTTACAGATGATATTTAAGGTGGTTGTACGGTTTGTTGGGGGGCACATAACTCTGAAGCGTGTTGGTCCCATGGGCTAGCGGAAGACAATTATAATGGCTCACCCCTAGTTTTAGTGATTTAACATTACCTGTGTGAAAATTTTATGCAAACCAACTAATTCTCTACATTTCAAGCATCTCTCTTGTCTTTGCGCTTTTCTCTTCTCCTGTCGTTTTTCTCTGGCTTCCTTGCGCTGCGTCTCGTTTTTTTTCTTCCCTAGTCCTCTTAACTTCCAGGGATACAAGGAATTAGAGGGGACTGAAGGAAAAAAAAACCCTCAGTGGGCTCATGAACTCAGTGTCTTGGGTGGAGCAAGGAAGCTTTCCATACACTAGCTGGAACACGCTGGGATTGCGCTCTCTGTTTCAGCCGTGTCACGTTGCTGCTGACGCTGCTGGCCAGAGTTGTGGCTGGAATCAGTTGCAGATCCCAGGTAGCAACTTTGGAAAATGCTGCCTTCGACGGGAGCGTTCCAAGGGCAATGTCCGTCTGGGAAACTTGAATGACAGGAAGAGAGTAGTGCAGCAACACAAGATAACGTCCCGCAAATTCAGGTCCCAGTTTGCAGCTAATGCTGTGAGTTTTGATTTGATGAGAATGAAAGAGGGAGTTTTTCAAAAGGCTGGATCCCAGGGAGCACCCGAACCACAAAAATGAAAGGCTGAGATGCTTTTGGAAAAGTTAAAGCTAGAAAAGTAATGTAAAGTTGGAGGGGAGGGGGTGTTAATTCTTTTTGTTTACTGTTTCATTTCTGTCTCTGTTTTCTCCTCTTTTGGAGGCCACTTAGTAGCAAAATTCAGAATAAAAGGGTGATAGAAAGAGTTGAAGGACAGCTCTTCCTGGATTATGCTCATGAATAAGGGAAGCTATTTTTTCCTGGAAGATTGGCATTTGTACTTCGTCTGCCCTTGGGGCAGTTTTCCTTGTAACAATAGCCAGCTTTTTTTTTTTTTTTTTAATTGCATGAATATTTACTGTGGTATTTGGATAAAACAAATACATTTTTTTTTAGCAAATTCCACAACATGTTTACCCACTGAGTCATACTTTTTTTTTTCCGCCATAGTAAAGTGAAGCATTCCCTGTCGTATTCATGCTTCTTATTCAATCACTTGTAAGCTAAGGATGGAGAAATTCCCAAACAGAGGCAGTAGTGGGAACTCTCCCGAGGCTAACAAATAGCCAGAACGCGTTATCAACTTCCTAGACATCTCCTCCACCTTTCCTCAACCACTTGTGGCTTCTTGTTAAGATACAGTAGGAAGTGAGTAGGAAGGGCTCGGGCAGTGTGGTCTGCAGGAAAACAAACAGTATTGACTGAGCACATGCTTGGATATCCTTTGGAAACCTGCGTGCTTTTTTGTGTAGTCATAAAGGAGGAAACTTAAGTACCCGTATCCATAGGTACTCCTCAGAGTATCCCTCACTTCATCTCAGTGGTTAATGAGGAGGAAACCCCCTGGCAGCTACCAGAATATGTCTGATGCTTTCTGGGCACACCGTGTGCTGTGATGACGCTGAGGTATCACGAGGGAGAGAGCGATGTGAAAAGAGCACATGGCCCAAAGGAATTCCTTAGGCAGCCAAATGGCAGGTACTGTTTTCATGGCTGTGTACTGTCCCAAAAGGTTCTCCTGATATTTCTCCTTTTTCTCCTCTATTCCCATGTGCCATTATTGCAACCTGACCTGGGTGGTCGGGCTCTGAGGAGGTCCAACCTGACCCAGGTGATCAGGCTCTAAGGAGGTTAAACCTGACCTGGGTGATCAGGCTCTAGGGAGGTTAAACCTGACCCAGGTGGTCAGGCTGTAGGGAGGTTAAACCTGACCCAGGTGATCAGGCTCTAAGGAGGTTAAACCTGACCTGGGTGATCAGGCTCTAAGGAGGTTAAACCTGACCCGGGTGATCAGGCTGTAGGGAGGTTAAACCTGACCCGGGTGATCAGGCTGTAGGGAGGTTAAACCTGACCTGGGTGATCAGGCTCTAGGGAGGTTAAACCTGACCCGGGTGATCAGGCCCTAAGGATGTAAGCACTGCAGTGGGGAATCTCTTCTTCTACCTTCCCTTGGTGCTTTTTAACCTGATAAATTACCTTGTATTTTAAAATGACTTGATGTTAAACAAAGATTTTGTGCCAAAAAGTGCCCCTGCAGTATTTAACTGTGACCTTCTAGAGACAAGATGTGCACTGTTAAAAACCTACATACAAAGCTGGAGCAGAATCCCCCCGCCCCATCCGTGTACCTCCTGGGGCCTGGCCCCCATCCATGTCCTTCAGTCCCTCGTAGCTGCTCTTGCTGTGGAGCCAGAGCTTCCAACTAGTCTGGGACAGCACTAGGCTGTGGGGTTTCTATTCAGTTCTCTTTCAAACTTTCTGTTGTATTTTCTGGGTTTTTTTCTTCTATCCGTCACCTTTCACCTGTTTCTCTCTCCCCCTCAGACTCTCATTTCTAGAGTATGGCATGATGAACACTTTCCTCTTTTAAGCCCAAGTGATTTTTGCCTTCTGTTGCCTCAGTTCCCTTACTTGAGTATTCTTTTTTCTGTCCTGCTTCCTCTTCACTGTTCACTCCAAAGTATCCCAGCTCACAGGGGACTATCTTAAGCTCACTCTCTCCTTGAGTAGGTTCCAGGAGAGAGGAGAAGCTGAGTGTCCACTTTGGCTCTGAGTGACTCCTTTTGATCTGGAAGGATGAATGTCAGCAGGAGCTGTAGATCCAGGGAGCGACAAGGTTGTGACTCCTCTTTTAGGATTACTCCAGAAAAGAGAAACATTTGTGGTGGACATTGTTGATACCTTGTGTTCCTGAAAGCAGCAGATTAGGTGAAAATTAATTTCCCTGGCTCCCCAAGGGAGAGAGAGTTGGGATCTCAGAGCTGAGAAAACTGCATTGACAGAGAGTTTGGTCTTTCACCTCTTGCTATTTAGCTTTCCTTGGCTTCAAGGCTGCATTTTGATACACAGAACGAGCAAGGGAGTGGCTGAGGGACATGAATTCTCTCAGGCGATGATTTGGAGTTGCATTCAAACTGTCTAACTTCAGGCACAGAATTTAGCTGCTCTAAATCACACCTGCTTTTCTCTCTCTTGGGTTTGGTAGGCATCATAGCCTCCTAACATAGATGCTCTAAATTACACCTTAGCCTGATGCCAGAAGTTACCTAAGGTGGTTAGTGGGATTGCCCTCACCTCTCCACTTTTGGCATCGTTCTTTATTCTGGCATTATAAAGCAAAACCACTAAGAGCACTTCAGGTCGTGCATTTGCAGCATGGTACTAAGAACTAAAATTATGCCAAATTCTTCTCGGGTTTTTTTGCCGTTTGCTAATTTTTTGTGTGTGTTGCCCAAACAAAGAATCCAGTTGTGAGGACATTTCTGCTGTGATACGTATGCATCTAATGGACATCCTGTCTATCTTGTCTCCAGAACATTTTTTAGATGCCTGATCTAAATCATCATCCTTGATTAATATAAAATAATCAAATCCCAAACCAAAAAAGGAGATGAGACACTGAACACTAATGGCTGCCCACAGCAGACTTGATAGCAACTGTCAAGCTATATGACACAGCAGGCCAGTACAGAAGGGGTTTTTTTTGTAGAAAATAGCTCAGCAGTGGGGCTTGAATTACTCATCAAAGGTTTGTTTGGTTGGTTTTTTGGTTTGTTTGGGTTTTTTTTATTTTTCCTTTGAGCAATCGGTTTAGTTTGGTTGAAATGAAAGAGCTATAACGTGCATTCGAGATCTCTCACGACGTTATCTTTGCTAAGAGTTTAAGGAGAGCTGTAATACGTGGGTTTCTTCGCAAGAATGTGAACGCAGTGTCTCTCTCTGCAATGAAAATGTGAATGCATACTGTACGTTATAAGATAAACTTGAATTCTTCCATTTCTGCTTTTTTGTCTTTTCCACGCTAATAGAATCCTTGAATAGATGCCACTGTATGAAGCCGTGCTCTGATTTATTTTATTTTATTGGTGATTTCCATGTGATAGGTACAGAGCTCCTAGGCAACACTATGTCCAGTTTTAACAACAAACTCAGTGCACAGAACACTGTTTGTTCACAGCAAATCGGGAATGAAATACGGGAAAAAAAAGAACGAGCTTTTGATTTTATTCAGCTTCTTATACATCCTATCAACAAAGTGAGAGCCAAATTGACGGAAAACACCAACATTCACTCGAAACCATTTGAGGAAAATACTATTTAAAGAGTCTCTATTTTTGCTTTTTATCAGTAAGGGAAGCTGAAAAGATAAGACTGCTTAAAGAGTGGTATTTAAGTGATCGTGAACAAAATATCATTGGACCTCACATGTATTTGCAGAAAAGTTTTAACTGGACGTATGATATAACTTGTATAGAGTTGCATGTGAATCGTGTTAGTCACTGTTTTACGTTGTATTGTTCTGCAGTGCACAGGTAGGACTACTGAACATAGAAGTGTTACATTTCATTAAACTGAAAAATCTTGTTGCAGTACGTAGTTCCCCACTTTTTGTGCCAAAAAAACACCATCGTTACATTCCATAATGTGTTCTAATAGAGGTTTGCACTTTGGGGTTTGGTTGGGGTTTTTTTGTTTAGGTTGGGGTTGGGGTTTTTTTTTTTTCTGATTCTTGCAGTTTCAACACTATCTATCCCCATCACGAAGGAATAAAGTGTCAGTTGTACTGTGGACTGTGTAGTTTTTGCCTCTTGTTTTCAAACTGAGAGCGTAGGCATTGAATTGAGTAGTGGTTTGTGCCATCTTTTTATTCGGAAGCTTTTTCTAGGCCTAGAAATAAAGCCAGCTATAGACACTAGTGCTAAACCCTTTAAGTTCGTTAGAAGAAATCTTGAGTCTTCAAAAACAAATCATGATTTTTAGACTCTGCTTGTAAGAATAATAGAGAGAGAGGGGATATTGCCTGTGTGTTCTGGGTACAATCATTGTGACTAAACGTTGTTATTGTCCAAGAGAACAGACATTACTGTGGTACAGTATTTTCTCTGTAGTTCCTGTATTCACTGTAAGTTACAGAAGATGAAACTACAAAGATTTAGTGGCATGACCGTTCTAGTCAAATTATTCCCATAGCTCTTCTCTCTTTTCTCTCCCAAGATGTCAGGAGAGGTGACATTACAGGCATTGCTTTGTGGTGACATGACAGATGGTCGCATGTTTTCTATCTAAATACTACTTGTTGTGCGCTACAAATAGGGCATGCGGGACTAATCTCTGCTTGTACCCTTGTGCTCTAATATCATTAAGTTATGATATCAGGATTAACGATCTCAGGAGACAAAGCGGTTACTCCAGGCTGCATGGGCATGTGTGTGTTAAGTGCTCGTGGGCCTTCAGTGCCACCTCGTGGCAATCTAAGAGTCAACTGTTCAACGCCTCAATATTGGTCAACTTGTTGAGAAACCAAACACAAAGTAACAGTACTGTAGCTGAAGGTTTTACATCACTTCCAAACCGTACAGCTTTGCTGGTGATAGCAGTTTAAACAAACCATAGTCTATCACTCTTCTTGCTGGAGGAGGAGGGACAAGGCCGCTCTCACTCGCTGCATTAAGAAGTTCCTCGCAGATTATCAAAACCTTCAAAAGCAAAGAATAATGGACATTAAAAAAGTGTCCTTTGCAAAATGTAGCTGTAGACTGCTATTACTTCAACAAGTAAAGACTTCTGCACTTGGGTGTATGAATTCACTCTCCACTGTAAATATATCCTGATGAAAAAGCAACATTCACCATCTCCTGCTGCATCATAAAGTCCAGATACTCTGAGGCTCCCAACAGCCTCACCCCCCCAAAATTCAAGAGCAGTAGGTCGATCGCTGTGGGTCTGTAGTTGAAAGCTTGCCATGGGTAGCTGCAGATAGCTGTTCGCTTTGGGCAAGGCCCTCGATCTGGGTCTGTAACCGAACCAAACGCTCCTTCCTTTCTCTCTGCCCGGCAGCTCTTCTCCTCCTCCCTGGGGAATTGTGGATGTAGACCCAGCTGCTTTCACAGGGGCCGGGGACATCCTTCCAGCTCCAAAAAGGGATTGTCCTGCGGCAGGACCCCCACCCTTGAGTAAGGACCAGGAGGTAGAATGGGATAGGAGCACATCAAGTCCCCACGTAGAGACCCCTGCTCTGCAGGAAGGACAGGCTGCCTGGAGAGGGGTTGATCAATGAGGGCAGAGGGGGAAGAAAACCTGGAGCCAGTCACAGCTCCAAAAAAGCCGAGTGACTACTTCTCACAAACTACGACAGCGTTACAACATTTTCTGGGATGAATACTGTGAAAGTTTTGAACAGCTCTGGGTCGTAAGCAGTTCCCAAAACTTAGTTGGAAATTTACTCTAGAAATTTCTTCTGTATGGACATCGCGTACGTACATTAATTAAACCCCAGTGCAATGTCCGGGATCTTCCCAGCTCCCTTGAAAGAAATGACCTCTAATTCACTCTTCACGGAGGCTCAATTCTCAGTATTGAACTGCAGTTAACCTCTTGAATGAGTTTCATGCTGAGAGTAGTCTTCTTCCCTCTGCCTGGACCATTAATCCTGTTAGGGTTTATTGGCATGGTCTGATAAAATCTATTCTATTCTTGTATTCTCTAACCACCTGCATTTTTTTTCTTGATTGCTGAAGTGAATTCATTTCAGTTTCTCATACATGGCTCAGGAATCCAGAAGCTAACCTCCAGACGTCACGTGGCTTTGAACAAGGTTGTTAATAAATGCTCTAAATCCGTAATGCACTATAGCTATTTTTATCAGCAGTATTGTACAGAGCCACCAAAGTCTACGGTATAATTCACCTCGAAGAAGAGGAGCTGGAAGGTATTTGGTTTAAGGAACAAGGATGGGAGTCGGGGGCTAGAAAGATGCCTGGCTGTGTTTCAGAAGTGCCATAACCAGCTCCTGGGAAGCATCAGCAAATCTGAAGCTTCTCCATGTATTGGGCTGCCTAGCACAGATTAGGGAGGATCACAAGTAGGCATTTGGACTTGGAAAAAAATGGCCTGCCCTGCAACCCCTCTGAGCAGGAGAACAGGAGGTAAATACTAATTCACTTGGGATTTCAGATGTTTAATCCAGAGGTACGCAGGCAGCTCGGAGAAATTGAAATGCACTAGGGCAGAGGCTTCTTGAGGTGAGACTCAGGAATCCACAGGAGGATTTGGGCTGTGACCAGAGGTGGGCTGCCAAATTACCAGGGATCAGGGCTGGATGGCAGGGGTGGGTCTGAAGGACTTTTCACTGAGCAGCAGTGTCCTTCACGGCAGAGGCAGAGAGCAGAGCTGGGTGGCTGTTTTGTGACAACCAGTTTGGGGACACGCTGTGGTTTTAACACCCAGCTCTACAAAAATCAGCACTATCACCAGGTAAGAATGGTGACCAGTCCTTCATTTTTCAAGTGTTTTGGGCAGGACCTTTGCTATCCAATGCGTTTATTGAAAAGCTGGGAACGCTAGCACTGCAGAATAGATACCATTGCAGTTAATAGTTGAAGTACGGGTATTAACCATGCGTACGAAGCAAAAGGACTTTGCAAAATACCTTAAAACTGGTGGGTTTTGCTTGACAGCAAAACCCACTATTGATTGCTTCTCCTTCTATACGCTTTCAGGTTTAACTGCTGAAGTTTTCATAGACTCATAGAATGGTAGGGGTTGGAAGGGACCTCTGGAGATCATCGAGTCCAACCCCCCTGCCAGAGCAGGGTCACCCAG
>JAAGNO010006607.1:0-48358 GCA_033439905.1 Ceryle rudis | reverse complement strand
TTAATTTTATTATTATTTTAAAGAATAAAAATCATATTTAGCTTTTCTTATTTTCTGCTTGTGGTTTTAATCTGAAAGATCAGTCCTGTGAGAGGATGTTCAGCTGAGAATAGTAGTGAAATAATGAAAGAGGCCAGTTGTCACATCTCTTGTCGCATGGTTGCTGTTTCCTTGGACGTGCTTTCCTAAGGAGGAGACTGGCTGCCCTTCTAGCTATTCCAGTTCTGCTCATCCTGCAAACAGACCTGGTTTACATTGTCAAGAAGCAGAACAATCCCTTGCTGCTGCTTGAAGTCATGCCCAAACCTAAGTAGTATGTCATACTGTGAGTTGCTTGTGTGCAGGGGCTTGCAGCAGTAGCACTGTCACAGCTGACTATGAGTCTGTGGGGTGAGTCACTAAAACCTGGATGACTCTGGATGTGATATTCCCACAGATACTCTGTTTCCTCTCCAAAATTGTAGGTTGTCCTGACAGTGGAGTCTAAATACAGTTGTTTTTTATGACATGAGATGAAGGAGCACTGTTGGATGTCAAATAAATTCAGGACAAAGGAGAGTCAAAGACAAGCTTTGCATTGCATTATTTACATCATTGCTGGGAAAAAAGCCTTGGAAGCTGAGAAGGGGTAAGTGGAGATTAAAGGTGTGCATTAAAGATTCTTAAAAATCAATGCAGGATTGCATTTACTCCTGTGTTCTCCAGATCAGATCTGAACAACCATCACACAGTCACTCTGCTTGTGTGATGTATCTTTTTCTTAAAAAAAACCCCAAAAAACCCAACAAAAACCAAACAGTGTCAAATACAGCACTTACGGAAGAAATATCAAAGACTTTGCAGTTCTTCTCTACACTTGCTGGATAGGGTTGTTTTTTGTTTTTGTGGGTTTTTGTGGGGTTTTTTTTTTTTTTTTTTTTTTTTTTTCTCCTTTTGCTTATGGATTTTTCTCTGTGTCGAAAGGAATGTGTCATTCATCATGAAGTTTTATCAGTTGGAAAAATTAGCAGGCATCCATAATGGGAAATATTTGGTTTGGGAAACACAGTGTTCTAATTAAATGTGTGGTGGAACACAGTTATCTTGGGAACATGGCATTATGGGTATAGAAGATTTGACTGTGGGCATCTTCATTTCCCTACAGGTTCACTATAGCTTAACTGCGCACTGTGCACTCATGACAGTGTTACTTAGCTACAAACCCTCTTTTCTTCACTGGAATGGTTCATATCAGAATTAGGGATGAGTACAACACTAGGGTACCAATAAGAAATGTGCTTGCTGGAGGTCCTGAACTTCTGGCAATAAACTAAATCAGATTCACTTTCTGCACTTGGGGTAGCAGGAACAAATAATAAAAATAAGATCAGCCCCTTGCTGTTAGACAGAACTTTTAATAATGAAATTTTGAAGTGTTTGAAAAAGAAATCTGATTTATCCACTGGGAAGCCAATGCAGAGAGTGATGATATGACTGACTCAGTGGGCCTGAGGTTGTAACTTAGATCTCCCCAGTCGCAGGGCAGAAGCCTTTTGGCCACTCTGCAGTGAAAGTGAAAAAACAGACAGTGATCATGGTGAGATGGAGAAATTATTTCTTGGTGTCTCAGGATTTTTTACATGAGAATGTGTGTATGTTTATGTATATATATCTATAAGCTATTACCTTGGGATATCACTGAACACATAAACTTCAGACGTGTATATTCCATTATTATCATTCTTGGATAGGAGTGCATCTACGTGAGCTGTGCTGCTGTGCTCATGAAAGTCCCGGTCCACATCCCACTGAAGTCAGCAAGAATTTTGGAATTGACTATGCTGGTGCCTGTCTGATGAATTTAAATAAACACATGAGAGACAGTCTAAAAAATCATAGGGAAGACATATTCCATTCTCCTTTTACAACCAGAAACTATCAATTGGTGTCTCCAGTACAGAAGAAGCTAAGAGAAGGCACTCCATGTTAAATGCAAACAAGGCATCTTTCCTGTTCCTGAAGAGATGAATATGGAAAAAGTAGCAGTAGTCAATGGGTTAATGAATCACAAACTAATTCTTGACACATCCTCTGACAGAGCAAATGAAGATTAAATTCCTTTGGAGAATCACGATTTTCATTAAATTTATGAACTTCAGAAACGATAAATTATAATCTGTAATGTCTCTACATTATTCCAAAGCTTCTTGATGGGATAGAGCTCTTATAGGCAGACAATGAAGTGATTACATTAGATAAATGGGAATAGGGCAATGATCTTCTGCACGCCAGCTATAGAAGGGCTCTTGTGGACTGGATTATCCTCTGGATGCACAAAAGGGGTCAGTAGCAGGTAAATTAAATGATGGGCTGCCAAAGGAGTTAATAACTCCCAGCTCAGATGCAGAGTCCTCTAAAGGAGCAGCCTGGTGCATTCATTAGTTACTTGACTTCTTTCCAAATTTCTCAGCAGAGATGGTGTCACTACATGGTCAAAAGAAGGGTAAAAGGGTGAGATGGGAGATTAGCATAACTCACTTTGGCAGTTGCATTTCTCTGATGGGGAAAAAATATCTAGAAAAATAATAATTAACCGGAAACCTCACTGGCCTTTTCAAATTGAATCCAGACACTGCTGCCTGCAGCAGTTCACAAAATCCCCACATCTCCCAAAACCCATGATGTGGGCAGCTCCCTGTGCAGAGCCTGTCTCAGGAAGGGACTACAGAAGGTTGTTTACAAAGCTTCCCTGGAAACTCAGGGCAAAAGATGTGTAAAAGAAGAGAAACAATTCATCATTTTGCTGATCTAGGTGAAATGTGAGCTAATTACTCATATCAACTCTCTTATTCTCTACAATCAATTTCTATAAAAATAGCACTCCTGAAATCCTGACTTTTTTTTTTCTTTTTGCCTTATTTTTACCTCAACAAAACTAAAGGATCATTTTACTTGCTTTTAGTGTGTATCCATTTACGCACTTTAATAGCTTGATCCTGCCTCCATTGAAGCTAGTAAAAGACTTTATTTATAAGTTAAAACTCTTGGACTGATAGCTGTAACTTTTAATCTTTTATTCTGTTCTTTTTGCTGGCACTGTTGCTTTCACACAACCTTGCCACAAAAAACCAAACTATGCTTTTAGGGATCACACTCAAATTCCTTTGGACTAGCTGAGCAAGAAACATGCACAAAGCTCAGCTAAGCTTGAGTGACTGCAGGCAAGGCGGGGGGGGGGGGAAGGGGAATGGAGCTGCACAAACCCCACTACAAATCCAAAGGGAAATGACTCTGCAACTGGTGTTAAGTGACAGACTTGGAAATGGAGAGACACTTTCTACTCCAGAGCCCTAGGTGTGTCTTTTAGCCCTCAGATGATCTGAGGTGATGAAAACGTTTCCATTAAAAAGCAGCTGGAGAAACCAGCATATAACCTGGAATGAAAGGGTGATAGCAGCAAAGACAACATTATGCTATGCAGCAACATGCCCCATTTGAGGCATTAAGCCCCAAACACACTTTAAGCCTAATCTTGAACACAGCTATACAGTGAAGTAGCATGTATGTTGGCAGGGATATGAGTTCCTCTTATAGTTGCATGCTTTTGAAGCAGCAAAATAATGTGAATTTGTTTGGGCATTACTGATTCAGAAAGAAACCCATTCTGTAACAAATAAGGCTTCTTGCGACACCTTAGATTTTCTCATGGGGTGCCTCTTTTAGTCACTGCCCAAAACCAACTTCAATTGCTTCAAAAAGGAATTGCCTGCTGGATCAAAGCAGTGGTCCACCTAATTCTGTGTCATCTCCAATGGTGACTGGCTGCTTTGGAGAAGAGAGGGGAGAAACTCTTCAATAGGCAGTTACAGGAATACTTTCCTCAGGGAGCTGATAAGATCACATCCAGAGGTTGTATGACTTCCAGTGAGGTGAAAATAAATACAATTAAAAAGACATCAGGAGTATCAAGGTAAATGGAAGAAACTTAACTTATAGTGTGGGGGAGAGGAAAGAGCAATACTGGAGAAACACCTGGGGAGAGATGTGCTACCAGAGGGCATTTTAGAAGTGTGAATACTCCCTTTAGTATTGTTATCAGGACAACAGATGGTAAACCATCAGCAGAACATGAAGAAATAAAATAACCTTCACAGCTCAATTGAGGCTGTGCCTGTAGTAGTTGGTTTTTACCAAGTGATGGAAATTAACAGCTTCAGAGCATACTGGTATATATTTTCCTTCTTTCCTTTCTCCTTTGTGTAGATTGTTATTACAGGTAAATTAATCTCACTCAGGTGTGTATCACTACCCAGAATAGATGGAAAGATCAAGGCATTTCACTAAACTGAAATGGCTAGAGACAACCAGCCAAAACCCAAACACATGAATTTATCCTTGCAAATAAACCATACAAATTAATGAGACCTCAGAATGTCTGCACCTTTTTTTTTGATTGCTCTTGAGCCCACCATCTGTGACTAGCACAGGTTGAAGGCTGAGGGCATTCTTGGTTTCCGTGAGAAGCTCATGGGTCAATGCACAACCTGGGTAAGGTTTTCATTTCACACATGGCAGATGAGAGCTCACGTCTTGCACTATCTAGGGTCATGAGAGTCTCCCTACATTTCTATCATGTTGATGCACAGTTGAAACAAAAGAAAAATTTTTAATTTTTGAATCTTTGGATCAAAACCAATTGAATGTTTGATGGCTGTTCCTATATGACATGAAAGTCTAAGAATAATCTATAAACCCCCCTAAATAATTAGACATATTTTTGGGTTTATTATCACAAGAATACCAAATCTACATGTACTTTAAATTGAACTTGGCAGGATTCATGTTCACATCTGTATTTAATTTTGTCTATATTGTGAGGTACCCTGAAGCTATTTTGGCAGAAAACACTGTGACTGTATAATGTTAATCTCATGTGGCTGAAAGGTACCCCAAAGGTTCCTCCCTCTCTCAAAGCTAGGGCCTATACTTATAGTGTTCCTACCAGCTGCTTCTAAAAACCTTTAATAATGAGTGCTCCCTCCTCTTCCCCAGGCAATCCACTCTAGGGCAGTACACTCCCTACATTTATAAACATCTCCCATTAATCTGAAATCTTACCAGTGCCTAATGGTTTCTCCTGGCCAGACACCACTGAAGACACAGGGACATCGATGGAATTAGGCTGTCTCGAGATGGCCCTGTACAGCCAAAATTATCTTATAATATAGCTGAAAAAGCCCCAAATAGATCAATGGACTTTTTAATGGTAATTTACATGCATAGAGACTGCACTGTCTGGACACAGTGAACTCTGGGAGCAGTTCAAATTACATCTGATTTGACCACATAACAATATTTGGATAATTATATATGGAGTTTAATATATGAACAGGTCTGTCTTAACACAAACTTAAAATAAAGTACATTTTAAAGTGATTATTTGCCCTACAATGAACATTTGCTTCAGTTAGATAAAAATGCCCTGAAATACAGCATTTTTCTTTGTAGATTCTTAACATTTTCCCTTGCCATTCCACAACTTTCTTCGGTGTCTGTTAATGCTCCTAGATAAGCTGGTGTCCGAATGGTGTGGGAAATATACTTTCTTCTTGGCATTTCAAGAAAGTATGTTAGTATCACTGCTACTTCGAGTGAAAAGTCAGTTGCAGTCCCAAGGAGCACCTCAGAAGCTAGCTTGGAGATACAAGGCATCTCCTCCAATACATGGTCAGTTACTGTTACTGGAGGGAGAAAACCAGGGAGAATTGCATGATTCAATTGTATCCTCCAGACTTCAGAAACAACTATTTGTATATTTATTTCAACTCAGCCCATTTCTTCTCTAAGATTCAATAGGTCACATGCATTTCAGGGTTATGCTATATACTGAATTAAGGAAAGGTTTTCCAAACCAAATAACTACTACACTTTAAAAGTTTAAGGACAACATTGGAATATGTGTCTCTTTCTAATCCATGGTTTTCGTGCTGTTTAAGTCAGTGACACTCAAACATACCATTAAATAAATAAAGGTCCCATCACATCCCCTTCTATTTTGAAAGCCCTGAATCTAACTGCCTCATTTCCGAATCTAGCTGGGAACCTTTCAAATGCACCTACAGCAGTCACTGCATCATTTGTTGGCATTATTAAAAGAATCTTCTCAAAATAGAAAAGCAAGCAATGGGGCATCGTGTTTCATAGAACAGATCTTTATCTCAGAGATTTTACAATCCAATTTCCTTCATGCATTCTCTGCTCCACTGGGGCCTTTTATGTGAGGCATTCACTAGAATAACAGTGTATTTCCATTTGTATCTCTTTTGTTGCACATAAAAGCTCAATTAGTATTCCAATTCACTGTCAGCCTGTACCTATTTAATGAACTTTTATCCACTTCCATGTTCCTTAAGTTTAATTAACTAAACTGAAGCTAGTAGCTTAGCATTTATTAAATACTGTTGGAATTAAAATGGTCTTTCTTTGAAAGTTTTTATCAAAAGTCAGTAAGCAATCACTTTATCATTGCTTTGCAGTTTAATGTAGGACCCAGTAAAGCATTATGCCATAGTTCTAAAATGTCCTGAAACTGAATTTTAATCCATGTATTTCCCTTGGTGTTGCATCCCAAGGACAATTCCATTAAAAGATCTCAACTATTTAACAGGAATGCTAACAGAAAAAATGATTCAGTAGGGGATTTGTAGGAACCTCCTCCAAATGCAGTGACAGAGTCATACTTCACTATTCTGCCTTTGAACTTGGGAAACAAGATGAACATTCAAATACGTGCTATGTGTTTCTTACTCTCAGACTATGCACAGCTTCAAAGGGAAGTTTGTAAATTTTCCTGGAAGCATCTTGTGAGACAGATTTCAGTGTGATGATGCTTTTCTGAATATTTTGCTAAGGTATTAGGATTTGTGTACTTCTTCAACCTACCATGGCCTTTTACAAAGTTCAAGCTGGTATGTGGAGTCCTCAGGTAGGACACTATTTCTCTGAAGGCACACTTCTCTTCATTGCAATGCAGTATTTTGACTAACACTGGTCCCTACTTTTTAGATGAATTAACTTCTACTTTGATATTCCTTAAGGACCCCTTAAGATTGGACTGTGTGCCCACTGCTATGCATTCACAGCATTTGTCCTTAAGTGCCCTAGACATTTCAAGTGCCTAGCCCAAGAGAGACTGGTTTCCATTAACTCCCTCTACAATCAGTGTGTATAGAGACATTCTTTCAGAGTTATTCAGAGGAGCAGCCTAGCTTAGACACTGTGACTTTCCTCCTGGAGGACAGAGCATCTGTTGGGTGGTACATGAGGGTTTGGCCACCTAATTACAGAGGCAGGATCCCTCTCTAGGTAGGTAGTTTGCAGAGATGCATAAGATGCGTGGCATCTCGTGAGGTTCAGGTCACGAATAAAAGGGCAGCTATTGCAGTGTTCTTGTGAGACATTGATTGAGGTGTTCGACCAGAAGCTAATGATGAGAAAGGAGGACTGAAATGACTGTTGGAAAAGCACAGATGTTACATTGGTACTCTTATACGGCAACAGTTTTCCACTTAGCTTGATATTTCCTCTTTGGCATCTTAGATTTGCAACACGAGCTATACCATGGTTTTCTGTTCTCTCTGCTTTAAATCAGTTTCTTACAGTATAAGGCCTTAAATGAATGTAAAACAGGATTGGAGCCACATTAATTGAGATTTTTTTTTTGAATATGCCCTTGGAATCGTTTACAGTTTCTTTTGTCTCTTTGTCACTCACTCATACTTTATTGTTTCCCTTTTCATAAGAAAAAAACCACCCCCCCAAAAGAACCCAACCAAACAAAAAACAACCAACCAAATAACAGCATCAATACAAAACAAAATGAAAACTAAACCAAAACCAAACCAAAACAAAAACAACAAACCAACCAAAAACAAAACAAACAAAAAAACCCCAAACAAACAAAAAAAAACCAAACAAAAACCCACAAAACCAAAAAAGGTACTCTTACGAGATACCCAACTGCTACTTTCACAAGCAAAGAAAATGATGATATGTCTATTGGATTCACTGTCTGGAACCTGTGGGATGTGGACTGGAAAGTCAATTTGCTGTCTGCTGTGTGCCTGGTTCCTCACCCCAGTGGTGGCTGCAGTTAATTGGTAGCTTTCTTCTGCAGATGGGCTGAGATTTTCAAAGCTGCTCAGTAGGAGGAATTAGGTGCCTAAAACTTCCAGCAGTCTCCAGTTCTGTAAATAAATATACAAGTTACTTTTAATTTCAGTTGTTTTAAAAACATATGATGCTGGGCTTGTGTTCTTTTCCCCTGGAGGACCTCTGCAGCTAGCATCTTACAGTAAACTCTGGGAAAAAAGAAGGAAGATATTTACACTTCTGTCAGTGAAAGAGAATATGTTTTTTGATGTGATTTATAGAAACCAACATTAATCTCTATTGCTTTATACTATAGTCATAATAAACAGCTTTGGAGATTGATTAAAGACTCTGACTGCAGCTTTCACTCAATTTCAACAGCTTTTTTTGCTCCATAAACTCAAAAGCAATAGAGATTATGCCTTAAACAAAGCCCATGATATCCATCTCTAGGAGCATTTACAATATTCAGTGCTTTAGAACATTAAAAGTTATAAACGTGTATATATACATGTGTAATTCCAGGCTTTTATTACAGAGTCTCTTCCACAAGAAATAGAACAAAAAAAATTGCTTAAATACACAGTTTTGGACCTCTCTTCTTTCCTTCTCTTTCCTATTCCTTTGCCGCAAGCTTGATTGCTGATAATGGACATATTACCCATTGCAGGTGTTTTTTTAAAATCCACATAATATAAAAAGTAGCTCTCTCCAGACTCAGCAACATTTCCTTCATCTCCAAAGGCAGCAAAGAATGGTTTTATCACTTCAGTGCTTATTATGCCATCATCACTAATTACATTATCATTTTTAAAAGTTTTCTCCTCCATGTCCTTTTCCTGTTCTTTATTACTGACTCCATCCTTAAAGGTCCTCTTCGTTGTCTTTAGTCTCTGTAAAAAAAGGCACTTCTCTACTCCTTTTGAAAATTAACTCACCTTCTGTTTCTAATGTCTTCAGTCACACCCTCTGTTCCTGGTCCTGGCCCCCCGCTCTCCATTCAGTCCTATATCTGCCCTGTGTTCTTGTCTTCTCCTGTCCAGATTCAACCTCTTTTCTCTTTTTGGACTTCAGCACTTTAGTCTTTCTTGTTATCACAAATGCTGGCTTCAGAGTTACTCTGGCTCTACATGAGAAAACTCTTCAGCTTTGGTCCTACATTTTCATCTACTGTCCAGACTTCTCAAGATCCCACTCTGCAGTTCTCCAGTACAATCCTGTCACATGCATCTGGATGATTATAATTCCTTTTTCGGTCTTTCACCTGCAGTTCTTTAATCTCTTTAATTAATAGTTATACTTCTTGTTTGCAATACTGATCTAGTCGCATCCTCCTCTGCCTGCCTGTTGCACTCCTACTAACTAGCTCATCTCATTGACTGTCTCTGTCGCAGCATCATGAAGGTGCTTGATGACTGCACTACTGAATCACAAGTTTGTGCCTGTATTTATCTGCTACTGTTTGAATTGACTTTTGTATGAAGTGTCTGCTGCTGTTCTTCACCTACCTTCTTTCTGAAGGACAGTATACGACAGAAAAATCTTTTCTGTTACATGTCTGGTAACCAGCTTCCCTCTTAGAAATATGGCACAGGCAGGTTGATGCAACTCTAGGCAGCTGCACCAAGTCCTTCAGTGTAAAATATAAACCCACAAAAGAACGTTTATATCACCACTACTGAAATTACACATGGCCTTTTGGTACCTGTACAATGTATGATGATATAATCCACACCAGAAAAGCTACTTTAGTCTAGAAACTCTCCACTCTGAATCTTTAGAACTCACAGAAAGGAAGGGGTAATATTGTAATGGCAGGAGTAATACTGCAAAAAAATCATGGTTTTGGGACTTGGCCTTCAATTAATTGAATACAGATAATTTTGTCTTGTGATAGGATTGCTTGGTAAATCAGAACCATATACGGATGAATAATTCAGCTATTATGGGTTGAAGCATCAAGAAGACTATCCCGTACAGATTGTCTCTACCCAAACTAGAAGGAATCTATTAATTTATACTACTTGTATAAATAATATTAATAGAGCTGGATGCTAGCAAAAAGCATTATCGTGCCTGTGAAGCTGCTGTATTACATAAAGGTAGTCAAGGAGTAGGATGTTTATAACTATTAAATATTAAAACCATAGGTAACTGTTAATAAGAAAAAGCCAGTTCCAATCAGGCAGTTGTAGGATACAAAGATGCACTATAGTTAAGAGTAGCAGGAGGGATATTCCCAACATGATGCTTGGTGAGCTCATACTGAAAGAAAGCCTTTTTCATTACACCTTTCAAGGCAATCTATTCTATTAGATGTGATCTGTGTTCTTGGATGTGAGCGAGAATATAACATTCTGCAGAAAGAGAATACATGATTAAAAAAGGCAAGCATGAACCACCTCCTTCCCAGAACAAACCCAGACAAAAGAAGCCAAAGGCAGTTTGCCTATGAGCTTTCCAGGGACATGAGCAACAGCTTGCATGAATGAGCACAGTGGCTGTGTCCTGCTCATACCTGCAAAAGGACATTTGTTAATTAAATAAACCCCCATTGCACACAGCTCTGTTTGATTATTATCAATGTGCTAATTTTGTCATTAGGAAAAATAAACAGCACATCTTTGCCACCTGCCAGATTTTGCTCATTCAGACTGGTCTTTTCTAACTGCACTGGCTGCCTGGCAGGTGGGCTCCCACTTGGCTCTTCCCCCCACAGCTTGCTCCACTCCAAAAGCAAATCAGGGTCACACAGCTGCAGCAAATTGAGTTACAGTTATCCAATAAAGCCCTAGTTAAAGGGTAACCATCTAGAAAGATGCTGGCAAGGTTGATGAATTTGGATAAACTTTCATGTGTGGGGAAGAGTATGGAAGATGTCCAAGCTTTGCAGTTTATTTACAGTGAAAGAGAATGGTCCAGACTCCTCAAATGGCATGAATCTGTCCTGCCTTATTATTTCAGTGATGCTCTGGAGAAGACATCCCTCAGAGACTTCAGCCCTGCCACAAAATGAAGTGTAGCTTGGTAGAAAAAACTTGAGCTTAGATCTCCAGAGATCTGGGATTTGTTTCTGGATCTAGCGCTGACCTATTGTGTGGTCCCAGCTTGGCCAGTGCTTGTTTATTATTTGTGCTAAGGCAGTGTGGTTCTGAGGCTCAAGGCCCATTTGGCTAAACACTGTATAAGCACCTGATGATGCCCAAATGTGCAGAGGGAAAATGAATTATCAGTGATCTCTGTACTGCTGTGCTTTGCAGGCTTTGTGAATCAGACTCTGTGTGGTGCTGGAAGCCTGGCAGTACTATTTGTGGTGTAGTACCTTCTGTCCTACACCTGATGTGGATTATTTTCAGGCACTAGACACTTGGTTTTTGAGGCAGCTACACCTTTCCTGTTGAGTGTACCACTTGGGTGTCACATGAAGGGCTAAAGTAACATATTCCAAGTAGGCACCTGAAGTAATATGCATCTCCCCTTGATGAATGCAAATAATTAACATTAATTAGAGCTATGCACATGCATTAAGAGCAAACTCCAGCGCTCTGGGGAATTTTTTTTTTTTACAATTAAGTGAAAAAAATTCCTTTAAAGGCTGATGGCTCTGAAAACAAAGGGCATTTCTGTGCCAAGATACCTGACTTTGTTTTAACCAAATCTGCTCGGAAATTAAAAGCAAGAGCATCACATCTAGACAGTGTTGCCCACTGAGCCAGATCTTTCAACAGCATTAATTAGGCCTGGTGCAGCTTACAGATAGGTTGTATTTTCAGACATCTGGTAGTGTTTGTGCATGTCACTGCACTGTGCCATGAAGATGCACTGGATCACTCACTGATTTCCAAACTCACCGAAGAGTCTGAAAATCCTTCAGTACGTGGTAGTGCCATGAAGACATGGCAAAGGACGTTGTTGGTTTCAATGGCTGACAGGGAGATGGACTCTTTCAGGTACAGAAGCTAAATTGTATTACACTTGTGTTCTTAGAAGCTCTCCCTAACAAGGCAGTTTAAACTTCATGTATTAATTGCCACACCTCAGGCTCACATTATTTATTTATTTTTTTTAATTACGAAGTCCTCCATTCAGAAATTAGGAAATGCCAGAGCAGGGCAACCTTGTAACCTTAACTCAGTTCTTGGTACTCTTTCATTTTGATAGGTTTTTCTGACCTTTAGTCACATTCTCTTCTTTCTCTGAGCACTCACCTTATTGGCAAGCAGGATGGGTGAGGCTCAGAGGACATGCAGATGTTTGTCATTCATTATTAGCTTTGTCATTCAGCATGTGTCCCTATGCATTCTTTACTATGGCTTTACTTAAGCTTTTAAGGCAGAATCTTCCTACCCCTTATGGATCTTTCATGATGCTCTTGCTGCGCAAGCTTCCTTCTAGACAGTCTGCTGTGGTGAGTTAGTTAGATTCCTTCTTTATAATGTATCCCGAACGTCGTTTACCTTCCTCATAAAGAGCTTTGAGGTTGTGCCGCTCAGTGGTGTGACTTGGCCATAGCCCATTTCAGTGGAGTCCTGGACCGTGCCAGGCCTGTTCCTGGGACTGGTTAACAAGGTTATATTGCTTGGCAGAGGGACAGAAATAGTTGCCCAGTAAAACTATGAAAAGCCTATTGTTCGAAGTACAGTAGACCTTTTCCCAGCAGACACAAGGCTTGCTTTTGGGAGTGGGGGGAACTAAGCAGCAAAGTAAACAGAGATTGTAATCTGTTGACAGCATCATTTTACATTAAGGCAATGCTAGGAGAGAGGATATCCATATGCCTGGGTTAGCCTCTGTTTAAGGCTCTTATTTCTTTTGTCTTTTTCTTATAGCAGTTCATATGCAACATTGAATCATGGTGCAAAGATGGGCTTAGCAGAAAAAGGCACTTGTTAAAGCCGGGATGCATTTTAAGCAAGGCTGGCTAACTCAGAGAGAGAGTACCTCATACAGAACACCTTTGCACCAACAAAGGGAAGAATTAGGTATTTTTTGTGATCCATTACTTCAGATCACAAGAAATCTGTAATTCCAGAGCATGGCTGGCCTCATTGCACATGCTACAGCAGTGGTGCCAGGGAGGTGGATTGTCCAGCCTGCTTGGCTGGTGGTGGTTCCACACTGCCAGTTCACCTTGGCACGCTGCATCCCTCAGGAGCTGCCATGCCACCTCATGAGCCGGCAGCCAGCCACCTCCACAGATGGGCAGGAGCGGTGGGCCAAGGGATACACGTGCAAATCTAATTGCCTTCCCTCCCACCATGGTGCAAAGCCTGGCCAAACAGTGTTATTGGTAACAAAAGCTGTTGCTGCTAGAGGTTTTCTCTTGCTATTTGCAGTTCCCAGTGTTGGTAAGGTTATTTTCAAGTCAAGTAGTTTTTCAACAATGTATGTTTATGCTGATCACTTAAAACAGTAGCTTGTCACATGCTTTGTATTCATGGAGACTTCAGAGAGCACTTTTTAAAGACCATGCAATCTGGATTTAATTTGCATTTTAATTAATATTTCAAATCAATTCTTTGGCCTCGTTTATTTATTTATCTGAGCCTTTGAGAGCAAAGACCCTATCAAAGTCCTGAAATTAGGAGGACTGGGATTTCTTTGAGCACAGCTTTTATTTGACCATGCTGTCCAAGATACCTCTGGCTAATTTTTAGTATTGAACTGAATTCACTGTTCTGTGGCTTAGAGTCAAGCTTGTCATTTGCTTTATGGCAGAGAATGCAACAAACTCACTCCGCAAGAAAGAGAAAGAAATATTTTAATTCCCTGTTAAGAGGGATACAGTTTAAAATGAAATTTGAGATACATGAAATTAAAAAAAAAAACCAAACAGAAAAACCCCTCAATCTCGTGAAAAAATTAGGTCACATGTAGGTCTTAATGGAAAAATTGGAGGCCACGTTTCAGGAAAGCATTTAAATACATGCTTAGCGTTTTACTGGGCAAAGTGCTTAAGCACATAATTCAGATTAGACATCTGTATATCTTTCAAAAGTTAAACAAAACATCAAAAATTGAAATTAAATTCTATTCAAGCAACAAAAATTTCAAACATATTTGAAATTTATTGCAAGAAAACATTTTTTTTATCTCTCCCAAATTGAGATGCTATTGCTAGTAACAACATCTAATAATAAATACTTAGGGTCAACTCTGTGTTCTTTACATCAGAAATGAAAGTTATATTGCTTGGCTTCATACCTGTTATACATAGTGAAACAGTGAATAACACGATGCATAGCAAAGTGCTGTCCTCATGTATTCAGTGCAGAAGTAATAACACTGAACTCTAACAGTGCTTACTTCCTGAAGATTTCAAGGCAAATAAGCAGGAAATTAGCAATTAGGGAAATTAACTTTATTATCCTCATATTATAGTCAGAGAAACTGAGGTATGAGGCAAAACATCAACGGTTTTAAAATCAGCAACTGTATAAGCACATCCCTGGCATAAAGGGATCAGGAAAGCTGCATGATGATGAGGAAAGAGATGAAACTACACTGCTGTCAGGGTAGGCAGTTCTGGGGGTGCAGCAGGGTGGCTTCTTCTTATACAGATGAATGTCTCCAGCATTTCTGGCTGCTGCCAGACATTGAGTGCCCTGAAACTTTTCCCTATGGTATTTGGGATTAGAACTTTAATGAACACATTTCACATTGTTTTGCTTTTTGACACCTTTGGCTTTCCAAACTTGCATCTATTTATGAAGGACTTTATTCATACTTTTATCCATTTTCATAACAACTTCATAATCCTCTGTTCCAATTTTTAAGCTTCATACTTCTGGAAGTGCCACATTGCAAATGCGCATCTGTTAGAATAATCCAACATAAATTAGATGATAAGAAATATATTCACGTACCATAGACTTCATGTTTGCAAAGCCAAAAAACCTCACCTCAGCTAAACCATCTTCCACACCAAACCAATCAACTAACCAAACCACCTCCCCATTGCATTTAACCCAAGTTCTTTTCCAGAAGATTTTAATTTACTCATCTATTTTTCAATAGTCAAAGAATCAAGCTTGCCATTCGGTGTTCAGTATTATCCATTAAAATCTGCTAAGAGCATTTTCAGGTAGCTGACTCTGGCAAGATGTCTTCAAAGTGTGCTCTTGAGGACACAGGAAGAAGGACTCCAACTCCTTTTTTAGAATCAATGCTACCAACAAAGCACAAAATTCAGACTTCTATAATTGTAAGAGACGCTAATTTATAAGGTAACTTAGCAAGAGATTACAGCATCAGGAGATTTTCCCCTGAAATCAATTCAGTTTTTCTATATGCATGCATGGTTTCTTTCTCTCTTTCTTTCTTTTTCTATTTTTCCCCCCAGTCAGCACTGTAACTAATACCAGATAATACCCACCAGAATCTTAAGAAAATCCACCTTAACAAAAAGCAGAATTAGGCAAAAAGAGGAAACATGTGAGCTGCTGCCTTTAAGCCACAGACAAAATGTTTCCTGTAGATACCAACCGCAAAACACAGGACAGGGCAGTGTGAGGGTCGGAATCGGTAAAGCTTGCAATGGTGCTTGGAGGCATTCCCAGCATGAAAGCAGTTCTCTTCAACCTCATACTAAATAACAAGAATTATAAGGCAATGTATTGGGATTCAGCATACACAGACAGGGGAGGATTACCCTTTCCACTGACTTCCTCTCTGATCCTGAAGCTTTCAGCATCAATCTGTTCCTCCCTTCTGCAGCTGTAAAATGGAGATTTGAATGAACAGCCATTGCCTTTCTTACCTGTTTATAGTCAGTCCTTCAGCATATTTCATGTTATTAACGGCTCCCAATACCTTCATCTTCCAACTACACAGAGGTGGTGGAATTGCACCCCAACCACAGCCATTAAAAGACACTTCCAAATTATGAACATTTAAACTTTTTGAAAACCACAAGCATGTTAAAGAACACATACATACAGAGTGGAAAACACCTACAGTTTGATTACTCAAAACAGAATGAAATGTGTAATATATCAGTCTTCCTGTGTTCTGAAAATAATCAGATTATCTGAAGCTGAAATTGCACTAATAGATTCCAGGTAGGCAGGTATGTTTTCCTATCCTACAGAGATTTTTTTTTTCTCCGTGTTTCTCCAACATGCAAAATGTAAAAAAAGTGCCATAAATTCATTCCATGTGCAGTTATTTTTTTCTGCTAAAGTATGTATGGATGAATGAATATGTTGTCTCTGAGAATTTCAGTTAAGAACCTCCAGTTAGTTTTAAAACCCATGGCACTTCTCAAAGGCTGCACTGTTTCCATTCACCAGTGAGGAAAACACAGCAAATGATGGGCCTCAGAATGTTAAACCAGGGTTTTAACAGACCCTGTTGCTTCAGTTAGCCCCAGTGAGAGCTGAGAGGACTATGTGGAGGCTCACAGCTGGAGCTGAAGAGGCCCTTCAAGTGAAAATATTGTGGAATAGAAAAGTGAGATTTTAATTTATATGTGTGCAATTTTCAAAGGAAGCCCTTACGAACTTTGTGAAAACCCCAGAGAGATTTCTGTAGTACTTGGTGAAGTAGACATGGGAGACACAGGGCACAGTGGACTTTGCTGCTAGCCGGAGAATGAGGCAGAGGGTGCAAGGTGTGATTCCTTCAAAATGTCAATGTGCTGCTGGCAAGTCATGTGTCAAGGCTTAACAAATGTTGGTGCAGAGTGGTCAGGAGTATACCACAGGGCCTTAAGCAAAATTCACTTTTGTTTTCTGTGCTTGTTTCTGCTGCTGGTTTCAGTTTTCCCTATAAGATGTGAAGACATTTGGGACTGAAATTGTCTGTTACTGTATGGCAGTATATGACCCATGGTACAACAGACTTCTTGGATGTATGAGGGTGCTATTATAATACATGTAATGATAATTTGTAGTAGCATCTATTTCTGAAAGTTAAAGGAGGAGGAATTTTCTCTCTGAAAATCCAATGAAGGAGGCAAATCTCTACCTAGTGACTTTCATGGGAACTGAGTCAGGCCCCACCCCCTCTCTTTTTAATTGAAAGACTGTTTATAAAGTTTAATTATTTTGTGCTATAGATACCATTACAGCAGGAAGAAATGATGGACCAAGACTAAAGGTAGCTGTATACATGCTTTTGTTTGAGAAACTTGCTTGTGTTTTGTACAGAAGGAAAGAACTGAAGGAGATTTGGGGATACAGGTTTTTTGAGGATATTTTCAGAGTAGTTCCTCAGAGTACACTGTGTGAGAGAAAGCATGAAAATTGATGGTCTGATGATTGAACAAGTAACTGTAGAGAGCACTAGCATTAGGGGCTGGTTGGAAACTGGAAGTGACATTGTAGGGGGGAGTGAGAGACCATCTAGGAAAGGAATAAGTGAGGAAAGACTTTTAACATACAGAGAAGCAGCTTCCTGTGACAGAGGAAAGAGAATAAGCAAGCAGCTATGTAGGGTGAAGTTCTCACCCTTTCTTGAAGTATTTCTGGTTACCCAGTCTTGATTCTCACAGGTCAAAGACCCATGAGGATAAGCACAAGGGAATACTAGGAGTCTGCTGGGATGTGGGAGCATAAGGGCGGTATTTGCTTGTTTGTTGGTGTGTGTGTATGTTGACCAGTCTAGATATTTTGAATTCAGGTCACACATAGGTGGAGACATTGGAAAAAGACCTACCATAAAAACTGTCTGAATGAGATTGTTCTAAAATATCTGATAAACGTGGCAAAGAAAGGTAGTTTAATTTGGTTTTGGATATCAACTCAAAATATGGTGCAAGTCAAGAATGCAGTGAGGCACAGAATTTACAGAAAGAAGGTAATGAGGTCATAATCTCCTCCTAAGGAAGGAAGAACTGGAAGTCAAAGAACTTTTAAAGCTACAATTAGGCAAACAAGAGAAGGTCAGGAATATGGTTGTTGTGCGCATAACCATGATTTTCAAAGAGACACAGTATTAAAGATGATTTTTAAATAAAGAATAATGATAAAAAACCCCCCAACAATAATTGTATACACCTTAAACTGCCCTTAATATGGCAGCAACATAGCTGGAGAGTCATTTCTTTGCCTCTAGTTTCTAGAATACTTATAAATCTTTGCTACCAAAGCACAATGAAAATCTGACTGACTTTTGTGTTTGGAAATCTGTTATTACTGAAGCACAGTAGCATCTAGAAATCCTTAGCGAACCCAGCCTCACAGCAACAGGCACGGTATATTTAGTTAGTCTTGGGATATCAGAGACCTGACATTATTTTTTTGTATGAGTGTTGCAGTGAAATTACTGGATGATATTGTCTTTTATTTTTTCATCTCTAAACTGGGGAAGAATGTCCATTCCTTCTTTCCCTTTTCCAAGTTTTACTAATATGCTCTGCAGTGTCTTGGTATTTGTGGGTGCAGTGTCACACAGATGAATTTTAACAACTGCAGAGATATCTGTAAGGTGTTAAAACTGAAGATTAGAGGGTATATTGAAAGACATCAAAATAATCACCCAGGATGACACAGTTTATATCTCATGAAGAGTAATAATCATAATCAACTTGGTAACATTGAGACAAGTAACATTAGGAGTTATGAAAGGAAATGGGAAAAAGTTTTTTTTCAGCTAACAGGGTAGAGAAGACAAGATGAAAGTGGAAGAGAAATGTCCTGCTTTTCTTTATTCTACTTCATCCCTGTTCAACTGATGGATGCTTACTAGTACAACAAATATGATGATGCACCCTGTGCAAAGCTGTTGCACATAAGAGGAATAATTAAAGCTAATTTAAACAGTAAAATAACTAATTAATGTCATTTACAAAGTACTTAAGCAATGTGCCTATGCAAATCAACCATCTTCTCAGCAAACGGCTTCTGCAATTGCAAACGTTTCTTCCAGACTTTCATCAATTAATAGGTCCCCTTGGTACATGGGCTTTCTAGCACAGAAGGATTCAAATGTTCTTCCACTTTGTGCTGCACCAGTTTTGCAGGATTACCATTCTGGTTTTGTTTCCTCTTAAATGTTCAAAATCTCTCTGCAATATCCATATAATATGGATGATATGTTACTCATGTTAGTCATGTTTTTTGTGTGTGAGTAAGCTGAGTTCCAAAGTAGAAGGTGTCTAATCTCTTACAAATGAAACTAAATTAATTTTCTAGTGGGTGCCATTAACAATGCTGACCCTGTGTCGTGACACGCTTGTGGCATGGTGTAATCTGAAAGACATATTTAAGGGGATCTTTTCCACAAAGAGTGGAAAGAATGGAAACAGTGTCCAAGGCACTTTCTTTTCAGGGATAAAAATGATATGTCTCAAGAAGACAGAAAAGGAGTGAAGTCAGTGTAATGAATGGAGGGGTAGTCACTTAACAACTGAGGGATTTTTCCTACCTTCCGTCTGTGTTGTGGACCAGAGAAAAGTACCTAGTCTACAGTTGTAACAATGATTTTATGTCACTGATTCAATCTGCTATACACAGTTACTTTATTACTATGACTATCACTATAACTGATATTAATTTGAGATGTGGCTACTGAGAAAAGAAGAGCTATTCCAAGATTGTTTTCCATGCGATGAAAGTGCTTCAACATCCCTTCCTACAGCAGGCTGGCCAAAGCTTTGTTCCTTTAATTTCACTGTCTTTGCCTCTGAAGTGCAGGCTCCTAATTATTATCCTTAAAGGGATTGCTGCCAGGAAGGATTCACTTTGGAGACGGCTTGCTTTATTGGCAAGGCAACTAAACCTGACAGTGAAGGCTGTCAAGAGGAGAGTGGTGTGTTTTTACTGAGTAGGAGGAGATGACAGGGGGAGTACACTGTGCATAATGTTGGCTGAAAGATGCTCATGTAGCAGAGAGGATTCGTAGTGGAAAGAGAGAGGAGATCAATAAGAAGGTGAAGGGCATGGAGTAGGGGTGAGGGTGGGTATGGCAACACAGCAAAGGCAGTTATGAAAAAAAGAAGGCTGTTCTGAGTATGCAAGAGAGACTATGCCAGCACATTGCTAAGGTGTTCTGTGTTAGAAGTTACTGAAGCCCCCTTATGTGGGATTTTCTTCAGGTTACCATTAAAAGTCTTAGCCAGCTTCATTTGTTTGCAGCAATTGTACCATTCATTCCAGTGCAAATTCCTTGTTACAGTGTCTAACACAGGAGCTCACAGAATTGGGTGCTGGAAGAGGGAGGGGAGGCAAAGATGCAGAAGAGAGATGATGCTGCAGATATAAAAAACATGAGAGATAAAAATATGGTGAGTGAAGGAGGAAGGATGTTGGAAAAAGAATACTTAAGGCCATGAAGAAGAGAAACCATTACCACTGAACACAGGCAGGTAGTCTTTCCAGGTAAAGGGCTAGAAATAACAGTCCACCTTAACCATTTTAATCTTTACAGCAAAAGAGAGAACTTAATCCATTTGATCAAAAGATAAGGTATTTTGCTGCTCTTAGTTAATGCTTCATTAAAAGGCAGAATAGAAAACAATAAATCATATTTCAGGAAATCATCAAAATCCTAAGAAGTTCTGCCAAATATTAAATACCACATGCTTATATGTACTTCAGTAGAAGATCACACAGCAAAAACCACATGGTGACATAAACTCTTGAAGCTGGATATCTCAAGTCTCAGGTCACTACCTTAAACATCAGAGCATTTAACTCTTCTACTGAAGCTGAACTAGTTTCAAGTGTCATGCCTGCTCTCATTCTAGATTTTTTCAACAAACATAATTTCTAAAGTTTAATTACAGGGGATAAACTTCTGCTTTGTAGCATCAGTGGAATTCAATATCTTTTGATAGGATTGCTCATCTGTAACTAATGTCAAAATGTGGGTCTCTCAGAGATATATATTACTTTAGCTTAATTAAAATGTACCTTCCATTAATGACATAGAAGTCATTTTATACACAAACCCCAGTGAGTATATTTACTCATCTTACCAAAAAATGGATCAAGCAGTCAGTAATGGTGACATACTTCCACAGTAATTTTACAGAGCTATGCCACATTTTGAGATGTGTTATTGAGACCATAACATTTTTCTTATAATGAAAAATATATATAACAATTACTGGAATTTTCTGTTAAAAAGAAGAGTGAATGAACAGCGAAACAGCGTGAGAGAAAAGTAAATGTTCAGCAGGCTGTTAAGCATATAGGTATTTGTTCATTTTCATGTACATTATAAAATATCCAGGCCCAAGAAACACATGCAAAATTCAGAAGGGGACTGTCATACAAGGTCCAGTAGTTTCAGCAAGAAGGAAATTGAAAAATTGTATAGAAAGAAACAGATTATAATTAACTATTCAGAAGCTGTGAACAGGGACAATATTAGCCAAGTAATATATTGCAAAGGAGTTATCAGGAGAACTGATAATGTGTTGACATGCAGTGCTTTGATTTGGTGGTACTGCATTAGCATTTTTCAGTCTGACCTATTTTCAGAACTGACCTAGTAATTTTTTAAAAAACCCAATACCATTGCATCTAGAAAGATTCCTTCCCCCCTCTCCCCCCCAATTTCCTTTTAAGTGTGAAATGAATCACCTCTTTTGGATGTTTGCATTGGAAACAGGATGGTAAGAGGCAACACCCACAATCTAAACCCTGGAACAATTTAGCAGTTTATATTGCCAGAAGCTCATGGAGGCTGGCATGCAGCTCCTGAAGGGCAGGCTTCATGCCAATGGGCTTAAATATTACCATATATTTCCATTTGAGAAATAGCAACTAATAATAAATATGCCAGAGGGTAGGGGCCTCTTTCATATATCTTAGCTGGATTAGAAAGCTTCTGAATTTTCATCAGGCTTGCAGTCATTTTGCTTGTTACATTCTTTAGAAGAGTCTCCCCAATAACCTTCAGAGAGGCTATGTCTCCTTTCCAGACATTGACTTGAAATTATGAATAAGCAAGAAAACTACACAGAGAAAAAAAAACCTTCTTCCTCTCTGAACTTTTCATACAGTCAAATCTCCACTTATGACTTCTGGAGCACTTGCAGATAGCTTGCTAGTTTTCACGACTGAAGTCCTTTGCAGCACTGGAGGTATCTTCAGTTCTGTAGGACGGAACCAAATGATTAAACCAGCTCTGCCAGTTGCCACCGGACTGGGTCAATTCCATCAGCAGGGGTGGGTGGGCATGCAACATTGCTTTGGGCAAGGAGATGGAGCCTCAGCTACCAGATAGTAAATTGTCTGCAAATGAGGAGGGGACAAAGTCCATTTCCACAACAGACAGCAGGTTGTCATTTCAAAGAGAGGACTCTGATTTCCCACCTGCTCTCCTATCCCAAGATACACTGAGTTTTATAGAGTAATGGTAAAAAAACATATTAAATACAGACAAAAAGCATTGGGTCTTTACCTTTCTGTTTTGTGCCTGTTTAAAAAAGTGTGGTTCATTGGCTTGTGCTGGCAAGGATTTATTTGCAGCCAGACACTGGCACCAGACACTATAGCTACTGAAAAAAACAGGGCTTCTCCTGAGGATGTTTCAAAGAGCCTAAATAGGTAGTACACTGCTATCTGTATCAAGAGCTTCTCTCCATCAGCAAGGCTGAAGGACTGCTAGGCTAGTGTCCCCACAAGTGTATTCAGAAGTGCACCTCCCCATGGGACATGGGGAAATAAGCAGGTGGCAGTGGTGGACAAGACATACACCTTGGTGGCTGCTCACTCTTTCATTTTGTTTTGCTACCTTAGTCTTGTATGTGGGATTGTGCAACTGAAGATGAATCAGGGCACTGAACTAGAAATATGTGAGGTGACAGCACCAGGAACAGAAGGTCACAGGGAGCTGGGCCTTCAGGGGAGCTTGAACTCTTAAGGAAAGGAGATGTTAAGCCCAGAGCCTTCTTTAGCTTCCTGTATAAAGCTGAGAAAAAGAAATACTAATAATAACAGTAAAATCTCCATATTGAGAGCATTTCCCTGGTTTACAGTCTTCACAAACAGAAATGCCCTTAAAGCCTCTTGATTGAGATTTATATTATCTCAGATTCTCATGTAAATTTGCACTTGGTGACCTGGCAGCAATCAAGGAAAAGAGGCGCTAACTGGGAAAAGATTCTGCTTCACTTTGTTTAAACGTTCAACTTGTGCTGTGAAATTGCATTTGTAAGAGAGGAATAAACTCTGAAGCCCTTCAGCAGAAATGGATTTCACGTATTTAGTGGATGCCTCAAGGCAATTTCTTTTCTTAATGGGATATGAGCACAGCTTTAATTTTTCACATTTTATAAGGCTTTTCCTTGAAATTACTTTTTATGTGGTTCTTCTGTTAATGGATCTTCCACACTGAGGCATGAGTAAAAGAAAAAAACCTTTAGAGAAGAAAAAAGTAGAATCATACTGGGAAAGTCTCATAATAAATTGGAGATTACAGGCAATAAAACTGTCTTCCATATTTTACTTTGATAAATGCCAGTCCCATCTCCTTTAGATTTTGAAGACATTAAAACTATGAGCCAAATCTTTGTTTATTAAAAGAATATTTTACTAGCTGGGTAGAGTCACAGGAACAATTTGGTCAAAATATTTAATTGTCCCTGAGAACTGTGGCAGTTCTGATGTGTTATAATGTTATGCTTCTGGGCAGGAATAGTGACTTCATCTCAAGAAAAGGCAATGTGTACTGACCCTTTGCTTAAAATAAGACACAAGCAGATGAAACAGTCTTTTAGAGAGTTTTAAGGTGTCTACTTTCTAACAGCAGTGTAATTATGGTGGATAGCAAAGACAGAGGAGGATAATTTCTGTTTTCTAGGAGGCTGTGAATGATAGTTGAATTTAATATAAGTCCTGGAAAAAAAATCCCTAGTTATTATTGAAGTTGGTATGCTCTTCTGGTTTTGCCAGTGGCATTTTAGAACTCTGCTGTCATTTAATCTTGAAAGGTTTGTTTCTTTTAATGCAGCTGAGAGATGATTTTACAAATAATAAGAATATAGATTACTCTGTTATAATAATGAGGGACATTTCTGAGATGCCTAATATGACAAAGATACCTTTTATTTTTCTTAGATCCTAATTTTCCTTTAAAAAATAAAAATGTGCAGAAGAAGACTCCCATTATTGATCTGGAATCCAAAAGAGTTAGTTTTGAGTCACTGTAATTGGCAAAGGCTTTTACAGCTCATTAACCACAAGATTATGTGGCACAATTCATTAAAATTCTGTTTCACTGAATGCATTTGTAAACACCTTCTGAAAAGTTATCATTGTTTGCATAATGCTGAGCTTTCTTTCAGCAGATACATTTCTCTGCTGCTGTTTACTGATATAAGAGTCTGGAGTAAGTTATGGTAAAAAAGTGCTATCTTTTCACAGCAAAGGAAAAAAGAGAATTGTGTTGACCCTGAAGCATAACAGATACTAATTAAACATTGCTATACTATTTTCTTTAGACCACTGTATTTTTTAAACCTCTCATTCCATTAATTTTGTGCGCATTTTTTGCAAGAAGAGTCTGATTTTTAGTACATGTGTGAAACAAAATTTACAGAACAAGCCATGTTTATTTTTTCTTTCTCTGCAACAGACGAAGAGATCACTGCATTCCAGCCAGCAAACCCACATATAATCTTTCCAACCTTCTTGCCAAATAGATTTCAATTCTCTTTCATCTAGAAGCAGAATAACTATCCAGCAGAATATCTAACCTATTCCTTGCAGGTCTATAAGTAAATAAGTGTTGTGCTCACAGTACAAGCTGGGCAAGCGTTTACTATAATGATGAAATATATACTACAATGTGAGAATAGAGCATGTTGAAGTGTAGACAGGTCTCCCACTCCCATTCTCATTTTAACATCAGGGGCCTCAAAACACTGGTGCTGCAGACATACCACATTTAATCATAATCACAGCTTAAATCTTTCAGGTCTGAGCAGAGCAGATGCTTATATGCCTGCTATGTTTTATCAAACTGAATGAATATGGCCTGTCAAAGCATGGAGTAGATGAGCTTCCATCAGAAAGAGATGAAAGGGTGTATTTTATGCATTTTATAACATTGACGGAACATTTTCTACAAGTGGGCTTCAACTGACCAAGAAAATGTGCCTTTAATTGAGGTAGTCATTTTAGGATTCCTTTTGTCTCTGCGGAGAACTGGTCACCACAGTCAGCACAGGCAAGTGAGAATTTTATTTATCAAACATCTATGGATAAATGTACCCTAAACTCCATTAATTATATTGACTATATTTTCCTTGACTACAAAATTAAACCAGCATGCTTGTTTCAGAAACTATCATCTATTGTGTGGACAGAAAAAGCTGTCAGACAACCTTCTCAAGTTTGATCACCTTGGTGGATGTCGAGTCCCTCCTCTCTGTGCCTGCTCAGATGCTTCTGCTCTCACTGTCATTCTTTCTCACCCTTTGTTTCAATATATCCGTGATGGTAAGATAAGAGTTGTTGTCATGTGAGACCTGATCCACTGTGTTATTTCTCTGTACTTATAGGAGCAGAATGTCACTGAATTTATGGACTTAAAATCATAGAATCATAGAATTGTTTGGGTTGGAAGGGACATTTAATGGTCATTTAGTCCAACATCCCTGCAGTGAGCAGGAACATCTTTAACTAGCCCAGGTAGCTCAGAGCCCCATCAAGCCTGACATTGAATGTCTCCAGGGATGGTGCCTCCACTACCTCCCTGGGCAACCTGTTCCAGTGTTCTGCCAGTGGAACTAAATGGAACTAAAAATGGATGGAAAAATATGGGGTCAGGTCTCATGTGGTGAATCTAAGACAACAGCCTTGTGCCATTTCACCAGAATTTTTGATGCAGTCATGATAAGACACCAGAAGAAAAGGCAGTACCTGCTACCTGTGTTTACTCCCACTAACCGTGGCTGGGATTTGATGATGTTTTTATGTTGACAGTTTTATTGTTGACAGCCCTAATGCTGACAAGATCAGTTTAGTTAATTTTCTCACATACCTGTATGATTTCTTTGATTCAGTATATGAAAACATGCCATTTGGGCTGTTGCCTGCACTCAAATGTGGTGACAAGGTAGCTACTGAGATATAAATGTTTCTTTGGTGTGGCTAGTATTACCGCAACAGAAGTGACAAGACCTTGGTTTGTTCTGGTACATTTTATGTTTTGCAAATAGACTTAAAAACAAATGACTGAATTTTCTATTTCAGTGTCATGAGATTTTTTTTTTCCCTAAGATGAAGTGTGGTTTTGTTTGTACTCTGGGAAAGGACCATTCTTGCATTTGTAGATTCATTGTCTTTGAAGAGATTAAACATCTATCTCTGTGCGTGTGCCCACAGGCACGCGTGTACACATGTTTAAGTATATAGGCTACATCAATAAATACATATGATTGCATGTCCGTATCTGTTACATGCTTAAGCTAACAACCCCAGATCTTTTAAGAAAGAAGTTGTGGGTCCTCAGATCTGCTTAACTGGGTGATGAAATTTTCAAACAGACATCACTGAGTTGGTGGAATTAGCAGGACCATCAGAATATGTGAGCACAGATGCCTAGAAAACTTGAAATGTCTGAAGAGTAGAAATCAAAGCACATGAGTGATAAACTGAAGACAAGTTCATTTCCTGGTCCTTTTTTTATCTTGCATGTTCTTCTCTTTCATGTTTGTTTGACTTGCTCCACAGGTTGATGCAACTGTTATAATCACCTTGACTGAAGGGGCTTACTTCCAGCAGATTAAAATAATCCTTCTTTCTTTAAACTCCTTTCCTTCTCTAACTGAAGGATGAATGATTCAGGAAAGAAATAAATACATTCAATAATTATTTGAGGAAATAAAAGCAGCTAAACTGTAAGGATGATGTGGATTCTGCCCTTGGGCTTTCTGCTCTCACAGGGTCTATGCAGACAGACTGACTTTGGAAACAAGCACACCTGTGACATTTTTTCCTGCCTACTTAAAGAAAACAAGTTATCAGGCAGGAGGAACAGGGGCAAAGAGACTTTGTTTTCTCTGCTGCTGGCTGAAATCACAGGACAATAAGGGGAGTATGGACATGCCAAAATTTGAAGATGATACAGGCTGGTGCTGAAAACTACTTATCATGCTATTCTGGTTGGGTTTTCTATACAAAGAGCATTGCAAAGTTTTTATTAGGTGGTGAGGCAGAAGAAATGCTGTGAAAAACAACCAAACAAAGAATCATGCACTAGGAAAATCTTTTTCAACATGAATATGAAGGCTTTACTTTCAAATACTTGGGAGACGAAACAGAATGTGGTTGATAAAGAAAAACAAGACTGTGAACTTTGAGCTTTGTCTTCCAGAAACAGGGAGACAGATACTTAGATTTCCCTGCAGAAAATATTTTGGGGTTTGACTCTTTTTTCCAATGTTTTAAGGTAAAGCATCTGAAGAAGATTCTAATATCTAATATCTAAGTATTTCCTTTTCATTGGCATTTTCTTTTTCTTGGAAATGGTGCACTATTGAAACAGCTCAGGCATAATGCATTTTAGAAGAGGACTTAAGAGACAGTAAAAAGCTTCACATTACCCAACATGACATTTATAAGTCAAATTCTTTTATTTTAAGTGCATATATTTCAAGCTTCAAGGGATGCTTTGTTTTCATTTTTATGAAAGTGAAAATGACAGGAAAAAATCAATTTCTGGACAGCCTTACCCATAGGCGCTCATAGGAATTTGTTACCACCACAGTGGCAATACAACTGAGGAAGCTGAGAGTTATCATTAAGAAAATAAAAATAATGCTAGTGAAATGCTTATCCTCTCAGATTCCTTGTTTACTGGGAGCTGAAGAGATGGTTGATAGAGATGATTGATATTTAGCTAGTTGGCCATTTGCATTAACCTGAGATTTCGTGGCTTCAGCTTCAGTTCTCTGTCAATGTTTGCTTCAACCTTAAAAAACAACAGGCTTTGCAAAAACACAGCTCAGAGGCAGGACCCTTGATGCTTGTAATTTTCAACTTGTCAAAGTAAATATACTTTGTATTGTATTTATTTTCTGAAACCTGAGAAGACAACTTTCATTCCTTCTCAAGGGTATATAAAGCAACTGGCCAATTGGTTTAGAGATGTGTCTTTTGAGGGTAGTCAGCTTTTATTTGTTGGGTTCCTCTCCTCTTAATTTTTTTGTCCCTTCTCTGCCTAAACTGTAGATACTGATTCACCCCTCCAACAACTTTTTTACTGCCACATGTCTCCATTGCTGTAGATGAGGCTCTGCTACCAGCATCACCATGAACTAAATGAGCCCCGAGGCTTTTCCCACTTCATTGGTAAAAGGAGGTTTAAACTACATTGCATTTCTTTAGTTGCATTTTCTTGCTTTCAACAGAGAGCTTTGCTTTTGTAACTTCACGTAACACAGGCTGGGAAACATTTAGTTTGATTACAGTATATTGAAAACCTTCAACAAGATCACTGGCCAGATGAAGGAATGTGGTACATTCTGAACAACTCTGCCACTGCCTAAGTTTTCCAAAGTCAAGCTCTTATGCAGCAGGGTCTAAGGCTGTGGTGCTGCATCCAACCTCCCTTCTTTCTCTCTGTTTGTTTGTTTATGGTCTTTAGCTGTACGGATTTTCAAAATAGCTAAGAACAAGGCTTTGAGTTCAGCCATAATGACACTTAGAATCATAAAGTCATAGAAATGTCTGGGTTGGAAGGGACCTCTAGAGGTCACCTAGTCCAACCCCCCCTGCTGAGAGCAGGGACATCCTCAGCTAGAGCAGGTTGCTCAGAGCCTCGTCAAGCCTCACCTTGAATGTCTCCAGGGATGGGGCCTCAACTACCTCCCTGGGCAACCTGTTCCAATGCTCCACCACCCCCATGATAAAGAACTTCTTCCTTACATCCAGTCTAAGTTCACTTTTTCTCATTTAAAAGGATTGCCCTTTGTCCTTTTTCTACAGGCCTTTGTAAACAGGCCCTCTCTGGTCTTTTTGTAAGCTCCCTTCAGGTACTAGAAGGTGGCTATTAGGTCTCCCCGAAGCCTTCTCAAGGCTCAACAGTCCCAGCTCCCTCAGCCTGTCTTTGTAGGAGAAGAATTCCATCTCCCTGATCATCCTTGTGGCCCTCCTCTGGACCTGCTCCATCAGGTCCATGTCCTTCCTGTGCTGAGGTCTCCAGAGCTGGATGCTGTGTTCCAGGTGAGGTCTCACCAGAGCAGAGTAGAGAGGCAGAATCACCTCTCTCGATCTGCTGGCCACACTTATTTTGATGCAGCCCAGGATGCAATTGGCACTTCTGCCATTCTTGACTGAGCAATTTTCTTTTGGGCAAATACTGCATTAATGAGCTGGTAAAAAGTATGTCTTTTCTTTCCTCATTCCCAGTGCTGAGGGAGTAAGATACTATTTTTGCCAGTTTAAATGAAGGCCAGGCACTTCCTGGTATAATACTTAGGTGACAGAATTATCCTGGATATTCTCACCTAGTCAAATTTCTTCTGCTTTATCTAAAATAATTAAAGGTTTGCATACTAGAGATTTTGTACTGAAGTCTTCCTGCCTCACAGTGGTGCAAACCAGCTATTAGCCTATAGTGGCTCTTAGTGACTATCAAATCATTAGAAATTGTTCCACTTGATATAAAATACTTAAATAACTCTTCAATTAAAAAAAAGAAAAAAAAAAAAGAGAGAAAAAGATTACATATCCTAATGTTGAACGTTCTCCTGGAAGGCAGTGATTTTAGTTTTGAATTGTGCTCTACTGGGAAAGCTATGGCAGAATCAGGAGCTGAACCTAGATTTCTGAGGGCACAAACTAGTAACCACAACAAAGTTCAGTCCACTTTATTTTAAAGTTACCTTGTAGATAGGTTCATATCAGTCTGGGTTCCTATCAGCAATTAAGAGTCTCTGTGAAGAAAAATTAATGACATTTTTCTGAATCTTCTGGAGTAAGTTTTCTGTCCCAGAACTTATTTTTGGTGACATAAGTCAAAAGAAGTACAAAAAAAGAAATTAGTGGAGAACATGACATTTGAACAGGAAAAGTGTTTTCTTATCATAGTGATTATATTCTGACTTATTTACAGTATGGTCAGCAGACACTGAGTGTACTATTTAAGAAAAACTATTCAGTTTACTATTTACTATTCAGTATACTATTCAGAAACACAGTGTTTTTTCTGAAAGAAAAAAAAAAACACCCACATTTTTTTCCTCATTTTCTTCAAGACTGCAGAAGGTCTGTGGAGCTACTCTTTGGTTTTGGCTTGTGGCTGAGCTGAAAATGTGGATATTCTGCAAGTAGTTTAACATGGAAAACATTTTTGTGAATCTTGAAATCAAGGTGTAAGAATTTATTGGCCTACTCCATGTTGGAAGTTGTTACTATTGTGATAGATCCAGCAGAAGGGAACTTAAACCTGTGCTTCAGCTGTTCAGTTTGCAGTCTAGGGTCTTAACACAAATTCACACATTCATCAGCAGCTTAAACTGAGATGCCAGGCTGAAAACTGGAGCAGCTGAAAGGCAAACACATGCTCTTTTCCTGAAAAGCCACTTTTCTTCTTTTCTTCCTACACTCAACCCTGACAAAGTATTACATCAGTCTTTTCCAGTTCCCACAATTACTTACTGGCTTCCTGATATCAGGGAAGTGGAGTTGATTGCGGTGATTGGTTACTGCACACCGTTTTTACAAAAAGACTTAGTTTTTCTTCCAAAGACTTGAAAAACTCCTGTCTCCCTAAAAAAAAAAAAAAAAAAGTTAGATTCTATTTGCTCAAGTTGGGGCTCACCCAGTACGTGATTAAATAAAAGGAAAATCTTCTTAAGCAATACATTTGGATTCTGTTCTCCCCTGCTCTGATTTTTTTAGATGTAGTTCCAAGAGAATCAAACTTCTTTGTGGGACAGGAGTAGAACCTGCAAAACGTCAGCACCTTGGTCAGTATTTCTTCTGATGCCTTGCTGGTAATGCAGAACTGAAAGTCAACAACCAATTTCTAGGCTGCCTTGAACCATGACCAGGTTATCAAGGTGGTCAAGAAAGAAGTGTCCTAAAAAGGCTGTAAACTGAATCTGCAGAATATTGCTGATCTGGAAAGAACCCAAGTTGGTTTCCAGGTGTGACTGTCAAGCCCAATTTCCAAGTTCCTGCACAATGTATAGTCCTCTTAGGAATACCCTTGTGCTATAGTTAAGAGGAAAAGGAGACAATTGCAAAGAAAGAAAGGGTTGTGTTATTTTTTAAGGTATTCTCATCTGCTGCAGGATCCACAGCTCATTTAAAGCTGCTGTAGGGTAATCTGATGGAAGATACCAAGCTCTTCCCATCCATCCCCAAAGCACTCGAATCCCACTATAAATTTGGTATGTTGCAAACCTTTAGCAAACTCTCTCTGAAGTATACAATGAAACATATAATGAAAATGAAATGGACAGTCGCCAGTAAGTACAAAAGCAATCTGTCACTGTAAGTCATTTCTACACAATCCTAAAATGTTGCACACAAAAGATGTGCTATCAGTCAAAAGCAGAGAAGCTTGAATGTAAAGCAGCCTTAAGCTTCTTTGTACTATGGGTCTTTAATTAGACCTAACAAATGAATATGAATCTGTAGGAGGAGAATTGGCAGGAGACCGCTGCTGACGATGCTCATCACAATGAACAGTGGTGTTCTGACTCTATAGAGCAGAAAAAAGTGAATGTGTGTCCTTTGTTTCTCTAACAGGATGCAACACACATTACATAGCTAAAAAAAAACCCCAACAACAACCTCCCCTCCAAAAAAAACCCTAAACCATAAAAATCAATGTCTGGGACTTCCAAAGCTCAATTTCAAGCGGGTACAAGGCACAAATGAAAAAGTTCATGGGAGACAATGATCCAACACTTAGCCTCAAGTCTGTTTTCTTTAGAATTAGAAAACGCTGTTTCAAAAAACAATACAGAAGAACTCACATAGAAAAATGAGGAGATACATGAGAACACAGGAGACTAGGAAGGATTAATATTAATTTGGCTCCACTTCTACATTCATGCTGACATTTTTTCCTAAAGACCTCGTTCTCTGAAGACAGGCCAACTTGAACTCAGTAACAGACTTCTACAGCAGAAAGAGGAATAGATGGTGTTTTAAAATATGTGAGATGGTCACATGAAGATTATTTGTTCAAGGGACAAGACAGTTCGAGCTCTTGGTGCAACATCCCACAGGAAGTGGGGACCCTTAGCTAGCTGGAACTGGGACGTGACTCAAAGTAGGGAAGCAGCACTGGTATTGTATACGGCATTAACAAATCCTTGAGTTTCTTCTCTCCCAGCATTTAGGACTCATTGCAAGAAACCATGTGACAGAGGGAACGTGGATTGTGCAGAGGGAAGATCCTGTTGGACTACAACCTCTCTTACCTCTGGAGGTGAAAGGAGTTCTGAGAGCAGCTGGCTATAATTTATCAGCAAGACATAGTAACCAAAAACTGGGGCTTGATGATCTTGATAGAAACTTGTCTCTTGAACCAGAACAACACTACCATTTGCCCTTAGAAATCTTTATTACTGGAATTCTTTAGATTAAAAGAGCTTGTATTCTTTGGTAGAACTTTAAATCCAGCTGGGGAGTTTTGTTTTAAAGCATGGTCCTAAGTCAGCCAGAATGTATAGGCTTATTATAAAATAATCATGACATGAATTTCTCCAACTTTCACTGTGCACTGTGGATTTTAATGACTGTGATAGTCTTTTGGCCTTAAGAATGTATTGGTCAAGCTGTTAACTCTGATGTCTTCTATAGCTGATTTGCTGTCTTCCAGATGAGCAAAATGTTTTAGCAGCAAGATTCTTTATCACCAGAATTTCAAATATTCAAATGAGTTCTTAATAGAAAGATCTTAGAAATAAAATGTTTTCCTAATAGATTTGAAGATTCCACATTTCAAAGTTGTATGAAAAGAATTTTTTATAAGATGAAATTCTCATTCCCCAAAAGATAAATACAAATTAGGTTTCAACCTGCTGGGTTGTTTTTGGTTTTGGTTTTTCAGGAGGAATATGATCTCTTCTGATTTCACAAATGTATTCAGAAGGTGCTGTGGAAATGAATGAAATTCATAGCTTGTTGTGGGTAGATTATTTATTTATCTTTTCCAAGAAAAAGGTCTACTTGTTTCATCCCACTTGAACCTGGCTGACTGAAGTTAACGGCTCTTACTCAGAACACTTACTTCAAGATTTTTGGATCCTGATTTGGGCACAGACCAAAGCACAGACAAGACTTCAATGACTCTTAGAACAAATCAGGGCCCTGGGAAGCATGGAGAGTATGTGAAGATGAAAAAACCTCACAGTACAAGTGAGTATTGCTTTTGTGCACCTTCAAAGTGATTTGGTCCTAGATAGAGGAAGACATGAGTTGTTACTCTTTTCTTTTTACTTACATGAACTCAGTCCTGCCTGCTGACCATCTCACAGAGCTTCATGCCTGCTGTGAGATGTTAAAAGGAGAGCAAGGGTGGGGACTAAGCATTTGAAAAATACAGAAGTTATGGACTGCTGCAGGAGCTGGTTTGCAACTTCAAGTGCAAGAACCACATGCTTAGCGAAAGCTTACAGTGCTCAGGAAGAAGCCAGTCAATTCTCTGTGAAGGTCTGTGATTGACAGATTCACTTTCATGAAAGGGTTGTGATGGAAAGACAGAGAGCAGGAGACAGAGCAATTGAGGCAGGAGCACAGATCTGGACAGCCCTGAAGGCAGAGCAGGTCAGCGTGGACAGCTTTCTCCTGGGTTTTCTGACTGGAGACAGGAACACCAATGTTAGGAAAAGTTCCTAGATTAAATATTTGTGGAAGGAGAATGCAAGAATGAAGATTTTAGCTTTTTTTCCTTCCTATGTATATAAAATGGATAGAGAAAGCTGTTAGGGAGGTGCTAACAAAACTGTAGACCTCAAGGAAAGACTAAATGTAATTATCATTTTTGGTTTTAATATGATACTGGAAGAAAAATCCCTAGCTCTAAATATACTGTGATCTAAGATACACTTGCTTGTGTGACACTGTTTTGTTCTCTGGATTAATGCAGCCTTTTTTTTTTTGCCTCTGGGTATCACACCATAGTCTGCAGTCCTGTAGGTCCATTATTTAGACACTTGTCTCTCCATTGAGTATCTGAGATCCTGGAGGTGCATTTAGCTCTTCGAGTATGCTTTGTCTCTATCCTTTCATCAGTTAAAGGGCTTTCTGAAAACTGCTGGTAGAAAAGGAAAACTACTCTTCTGTGCTCATCTTTGACAGAAATGAAGAAAACTGTGATTAAAACCCATCTAAAGTGTTTTACTTGTTTCACCACATTTTAATGAAAAAAGAAATCTATAGAAGAGCTTCTTCACAAAACTGAAAAGCCAGATGGAAATTGCTTCAGACAGCTGATAAAAATAGGGTTTGTAAAAAGACGACCACACAGGATCAAATGCCAATGTAGAGAGAAAGCTCTCACTGCTGTGAGTGGGCTCTTTTGAGCAGAGATGGGTCAAGTCATAAAAATTAGAATCAGATCTCATATAAGATGCAGCCCTCTTCAGGTATTCTTAAAGATCAAGCTTGTGTCTGCCTGCAGCATCATACTCTTCTGCACCTGAAGGCAGAGATGAGAAGCAGGGTTGCACCACAGTTTCACAGCACATTAGACAAGGTGATGCCACCCCTTGAGAAAGTCAGCAGGTCATAGGCAGTGCCAGAGCAGTGCTGCCCAGCAGCCACACCAAAGCAAGGCAGATGATGCTGCCCACTCTTCTACACAGTAAAAGGCAAGGCAGGTTGGTATGTGGGTTTTGTCTAGTGTGTGGCTGAGGGGAAAAAAAGTTTGGTGATTGTGAGGGAATTATGAAATTCCACAGCCATTGTGTCACAGAAAAAATGGAAAAAAAAAAAAAAAAAGGAAGAAATGTCTCTGATTCACAGTCACTCCCTCCCTTTTGCTGCCTATCAGCAGAGATCAGTAAGAAAGTGAGAACTTTCTGTTAGCATTTTCTGCCTCAAAATGAGAAGGTAGCTCTGAGTGCCTCAGATATTGCTGCTGCAACACCAAGTAGCATTTCAGTGTACTCATTTATAACCGATGGGAGGAAGCAGAGATAAGAATAAGCTCTAATATTTTATTACCCTTTCCAATCTGATTAATCCAATTTAGTCTGAGAAATGTAAAGAAAGAAAATAGCAATTCTTTGTACACCATTTTCTCTTTTCATTACAAGTTCCTAATGAATGTTAATGAATTAATTTTCAGACACCTTTCTGAAGGAAAGTATTTTTGCACTTGATCTGACCACACTGAGAAAGGGAAGGATAAAATGACTATATACTATAGGTCTTTTATATTAATCATTTTTATATATCTATTATTAATTTTGTAGGCAGGTAGAAAGATTCAGCAATTAAATCTTTGTCAGAAATCATGGAAATAGAAATTATGGACAGTAAAAGAAAGTGCTGTCTCCTAATCCTTTAAACACAAAGGAAACCTTTTCTAACTGTGCATTATGCTTCCTCAGTCCAGTTTAAAAAAATAAAAGTAGAGGGTTTTTTTCTTTTTTATTTGAAAAGTTCTAATTAGTACTATGTTCTACATTATAAGGACATTTATAAATTAATGTGGGTTAGAAATATTAGTATGTTAAAAATAAACCTACACTGGAAAATTATTAGATTTAGTGTAGCAAATCTGTGGCACAAAATGTTAATTTGTTCTCATGTTTTTTGTATACTGCTCATATATACATACACATATATATATATATAAAATACATATATACCTGCAGTGTTGGAATGTAGGGTGACATCTGACTGAATGAGTTTCCTTCCTCTTAGATTTTTGTCATCCCTTGGTTAGAATAGGAATGCATAAAATACCATACACCTCTGGATTGAATTAATAATAGAATTAATATACAGACACGGCAGTTGAAGAATTTTAAACTAATAAAAATAATTAATAACTTCAAAAACCCACAGTAAACATATTCCATTAATTAACAGAATATGCCAGGAGTTCTTATATAACTACAAAGCTCTGGAGATATAATGTAATTTCATGCTAGTTCTTCTTGCAATGCTTATTGCTTTAAAGTAACTGTATCACTGAAAGTATTTAAGGGAGCAGTTGCTCTTGGGGATGTAAAATTCCTTAGATGTTTGCATCTAAATAAACTGGCAGCTCCATTAAAATAAAGATAAAGGCACATTATCAAACAAGTGGTAATTAGAGTAGTGTTTCCTTCTGCATGAACAAAACTCCCCAAAAGTATTAATTAGTGATTAATATCACCTGAGATTAATCTGAGCCAATATTAAATTTAAGTGCTAAAGTTCATGTTGTATGTATATATTTTACCAATTAAACAGCTTAGACTGGTGCAAGAATTTATGTACAGACACTATAAAGATTTTGCACCAGTGAAACACTGGTTTATATATTTTAAACCACTGGCCTACATTTTATTGCTTTTCTCAGTAGAGGATTAGAATATATGAGTTTCAGACTACAAAAAGATTACTATGCCTCATTTCACTCTTTTTTTAGGCCCAGACACATGAAAACAGCAAGTTCATGAGGCCTCAGCAATGCTTGGGATCTTTGCAGCGTTTTCTTTCTTCACTGACACAGGCTGATGGTGCACAGTACTCTGGCTGCTGGAGTCATATGCGTCTCTTGAATGGTTGGAAGCTGTTCCTAAAATCACAGTTGTCATGTTTGTTTTCTACTACTTGTTGTAATATTTTGGTTCAGATTTTCCAGATTTTCTTGACAAAAACACTAGCTGTGTTTTCTGGAAAAAAAAATAAAATTGCATGAATCACACCATCCTGGATTCTCCAAACTCAAAAAACAATTGCTGAAGATCGAGGGTGGCATAAGGGAATTATCTAAACTGGCAATTACATCTCATGCTGATGGCCACAGTTATTTTTGTTAGCAATATATGAACTATGAACATTTTCCCAGTTTTAACATTCCAATATTTTGGTCAGGGAAACAAATCCCACAAAGCATCTGCGATGATTTCTGCTGATCCCCAGCGCTTCCTTCATCTGACCTGGATGGTCTTACCAGCTATCTCCCCTCCCAGCTTCTGGGCACCCTTCTTTTGGCCTTGCCTGGAGCCATGGAATGGAGGAACATGAAAACAAACAAGAGCCAGGCCAGAAACACCCAACTGTGCACGCTGGCACCTCTACTCACTGGAGTCAGATCTGGATTAAGGACTGCAGAGAAAGCAACTATTTGGCTCAATGTCTGGGTTTATTTCATCTACATTTTTCTTCAACTCTACCATTACCATGACAATGGCCCTTGGCTGACTTACCTCTAGGCATTGATCCAGGGACCATCTTTGCTGTTTGTGGCACAGACTGCCTGTAAAGCTCAAGGGCAGCAGCAACCTCAAGACCACGATGTCATCTGAATGATGAAGGAAAATGGAAATCCATGTCGTGCCTGTGTGGATTATGTTCTTGTGCTGAAACAACATCGCACTATGATTCTGAAGGTTGGTGCATTTAATTTTGTCTGATAATCCTTGAAGTCCATTCAGTCAAAGAAGCTCTGAGTTGATTCAGCTGATGCCCCAATCTCTCCTACTTAGGCAGCAGTTGCTGTTCATGGGCAGTACCACAATAACACAATTGAAAAGGCTGTCCTGGCTCTGTGCTAAAATAGAAATGAGATCAGCTAAATCATAAAGTGGCTCCTAACAGTGCAGATTTTGTGACTAATAAAAAAGAGTCTTTGCATACCAGTTATTACAGCTCCTAATTTGTAGAGAAGACACAACCATGTGAGCATATTTCTGCCAGAAACTGCCACTGATGTGTGACAGAAAGGCTGCCCATCACAACCAATACACCATGAAAAGGCTGTGTCACCTTATGCAGTGATCTTCTCAAAGGAAAAACACTTCTGTCTGTGCGCACACACTTCTGCCTCCTGTTGGCACTTGTGAGCTCCTAACACGGACACAGGATGCTTCAAGAGGGCATGGGGCCATGTAGACAGATGGGCAGGAGGATCAACATGCCAGAGAAATGGGATGTGTTTCAGGGATTGAGTAACTGGGTCTGTATACTGATCCAGGGTTGTCAGTACAGCAGTTTGGGCTGGATGCCTTCGTGTGAAATCGAAGGGATACCCTGTTGCCTCATCACTGCAGCACAGGGCATGATGAATTAGACATTTAGCATTTATATGGTGTTTATATGGTCAAAACACTATCCTGACGTTACCTAATTAAACAGTACAGCACTCTTCAGAGAGAAGTACGGCCTCACTTCACTGATGGGAAAACAGATGGGAAAACTTGTGTGTTTTGGCCATCAGCAGCAGAATCAGGATTCTGCCAGGATCCAGCTCCCTGCCTGGTGCTTATTTCTTTAAGCTCATCTATGCAAAAGGCAATGTGTGCTAGTCTGTAGCTGTTGAAGGGGAAATTGTGTTTCTAGCAATTTGTTTCTTTGCAAGTTGATTTCCACTGCCTGGAAGATACACTTGCTGACCTCAGTGAAAGACAAAATTTTCCATGAATTCTCTGAGCCCATCTGTGCCTTCTGTGGTGCACAAGTTTGTATGTAATCACTACATGACAGAGGCACTGATTTTCTTCCATGCTTAGTTTACAGAAAAAGCTAAGATGCTTCTCTAAGAATTTCTCCCCCATTTCTGCTGCAAAGACGAATAACTCAGTAGACTTTTATATTATTTGGTTACAATACCTACAGATAGGCATGAAAAGAGTTTTTAATAGAAACATGTCATTTTCTCAGGGAGTTTTGGAGCCAAAAATGCAGTTTCCCTGTTGGACCCTTTTTCATTGAGATGGCTGGCTGAGCTGACAGAACCACATCATGCTGCAGAACTGGGAGCTGCAGGGAGTGAGTCCCTGCTGCTGCAAAGTTCTTTGCTTGCTGATGCTGCTAGAGATGTGCTAATGGCATCACAGATGAGGACCTGATTTTTGCTAGGATGGAGCTACCTGGAGCTAGGCTGAGACAGAGACTACAAGGATCCCCATGAGTGCCTCAGGCTCCTCTGGTGTTCTGTTCAACAGCTATCCTCTCTGATGGCCTCAGGGACACCTGAAGCCTTCACAGCATGGACATGTCTGGTCCACCTCCTTGGGAATGTCTCACAATCCAGAAGTCCTTAAGAAGAAAACATTTGAGGGGAATTTCTGTTCCTCTGGTATCTCAGTCTATAAGCACAAAAAGGCAGTTTGTGGGAAAGAAAAGGTACAAACTTTTTAGAAACTACTCCACCCACCCACAGACTCCTTCCTGTGGAGTAAATGGGTACAGACTGGTGCTTAATGTGGGAGATAATGATCAATATTTAGCTAGGAGGATTGATGAACATTATATTTATTATGTAAGTCTGTAAAGGCACTTCAGTCTCTGTATTTAACTTATGACTTTTAATACAGCAAGAATAAAAAAGCCTCCTCACACTGTTCTTTTCTATAATAGGCAAACTATAATGTTCTTTGCTCTCATTCTGCTTCATTTTCAAACACAGCACATGTAAACAAATTTAGCAATAAATTATGCATAAGTGTAATAGCAACAAATATTTCAGGGAGCTAACTGGCAGGCTTATTCTGTGAATATGAATGATAAATAAATGCTTTATTTGCTTAAACTAGCTTGAATATATATTTAAACTCTTGACATTCCACACCTTTTCAAGTCAATGATAAAATTCTCTGCACAATCAGTGGGGCTCAGATTTTATCCATGCATAGAATAAATTAGCCATCATTTTAATTTTTGTTCCCTGAATGAATTAATAGTAAATGATCTTCCCTAATGTTTTTTTCACCGATTCACTTTCCTTGTGATATACATCTTACGTTGATGAAAAATCATTCAGGTTTTTCTGCAATAAGGCCTAGCAGAAGATGACTGCATCCAGTGTTTGAATTACAAATTCTCAGCATTATGTAACGCAATTCCCTGAACTATAGAAAGAATTTTTTTTTGAGAGAGAGATTCCTTGAGCTTTAGCTACCCATGGTGCAACCATTAGAACACTCCACTAAAAACAGTATTTATTTTCTATGAGAAACCATTTGTCCCTTCTTCTCTCATCTGAGGATAAACTGTAGAGACATCATGAAGTGCTGCTTCAGAATGGGTCTGTAATAATAATTGTTTACTGTCTTTAATCCTGAGATTTGCACCCCTCTCAGCTGGAAGAGGCAGGCAGTACCATGTTCATGGCTGCACTTATACCCTGGGCTCCAAAACAGACAGGGGTGCAACTTTGGCTCCTAGTCTAGTCTATGAGCAACTTAACTCCCTGTTGCACTATAAGTTGACAACCACATCATCAGAGCTGAGCAGACTCTCAGCCTGCGGCTCAGCTTTTATCCACATTCCAACACATGCAGGCTGTGTGATGCCATCAAGATCAAGATCATTCATGAAAAACCTTTTTCTTCCCCAAACAGAAGTTTCCCTTCAATGAAGGACTAATGCAGGTATACAGCAATTGACCCACTGTTACTGGTGAGTGGCAGAATAGAAATCTCCTGCTTATGAGTCCATTACCTAATCAGGTGGCTTAAAGGGCCAATCTCAGCTCACTGAATAGCCATAATTTCTTGGAAGTGAATGAATTGACAACAATATTGCTCCTAGAAAATGAAGGACTGAATACGTGACTGAGGAAAAAAGAAAGAGATGATTGTGCTTTTTCAGTACATGCCCCTAAGAAGGACTCTGTTCAAGTCCACAATCATTTTCTCAGTGGGTAATTGAAACAGTTAATAGTGAAATGTATAGGAACTGCAGGCTCCATGTTGCACTAAAAATAAGCAGGGTATGGTGACTCTTGAATCTTCATGACTGAACATGAATTAAAACCACAAAAATAAACTTGTCCACCTGAGGCATAGAGGTACTTTATGGATTAGTACAAGGTTTGGAGACAAGTGGTCTCAGCAACAGACTGAATGAATGTCACATACACATACATGAGTGGCATTTTCTAAAAGCCATGTTACAGCAGCTAAGAGATACCTTAAAATATTTTCACCAGGCAAATCTCATATATAGTCAAATATGAAAGTTTCATTAATGTTATCTGGTGAAATTAAAAGTTTCTGAAAATATATCTGTGATTTTATCCTAGTGAAACCTAGATAATGATCCAGCACTGCAGTTCTTCCACAAGTGATGTGGCAGTGTATGAATCTGTCTGGATGAAGGTCTCCCCTAGTTCTATGTCCTTCACAGATGGGAAATGAAACAAAACAAAACACCAAAAAAAAAAAAACCAACAAACCACCCCACAATCTTTTTCTAGTGCCTCTGAGCTTCTGGAGGCTTGGTTTTAACCCAGCACTGATTAGCCCCATCACTGGTGAGGCAGCACTTCAAATACTGCATTCAGTTTTGGACCCCTCACTACAAGGACATTGAGGTTCTGCAGTGGGTCCAGAGAAGGGCAATGAAGCTGGTGAAGGGTGTAGAGAACAAGTCTTACTAGGAGCAGCTGAAGGAACTGGGGTTGTTTAGCCTGGAGAAAAAGAGGCTGAGGGGAAAACTTATTGCTCTCAGGTTGTAGTGAGGCAGGGGTTGGTCTGTTGCCCTGGGTAATAAGCAAAAGGACAACAGGAAATGGCCTCACATTGCACCAGAGGAGGTTTAGATTGGACATTAGGAAAAATTCCTTTACTGAAAGGGTTATCAAGCATTGGAACATGCTTCCCAGGGAAGTGATTGAGTCACCATTCCTGGTGTCATTTAAAAGACATGTAGATGTAGCACTTAGAGATGGGTGGCTTAGTGGTGGACTTGGTGGTGTAAGGTTTATGCTTGCGCTTGATGATCTTAAATGTCTTTTTCAACCTAAATGATTCTATGAAGAATGGAGATTTGCTAGTGGTTGTTGTGTAACAGTCTCAAGGCCAAAAAAAGGTAAAGGATTAACAGCAAAATAACTCAGATTATCCAAGCCAAAGCAAACAGCAAAGTAACTGGCAGTTACTTTTGATATCTCTAGATTTATTGATATCTCTAGGTTTGATATCTCTAGATTTACATACTTATTTTTGTTGCTTGCTTCTGGGAGTTGATAACTACACCCAACATAAATGGAGTACTTACTGTATTCTTGCTTTGCAAATGACTTGCCACTGATAGAAATTATCAAGCTTAGTAAAATTAAGTAGCAGTTTGTTATTGCAGCTATGTATCAATAGAAAAGCTATATATTGATAACTCTCTCTAGAACAGCAGCTATAATTTAGAACTGGAAAAAAGAAGGAAGTTACTCAACCTCATGGACAAAACGATCTTTACATCTTCGTCATTTCAAACTACCAGAATCCCTTCTACCTCTTAAAGAACCCTAAACAGATAGACATTAAATTAAAAGTGAAAATCGCAATTGTATTTTGTTTTTTTTTCCAGAGGTAAAATAATGCCTGATGAGCTTCAACACCTGTAACGTATTTGAACCAGAGAATGTGCTTTAAAAAGATACTCTATTTGGAGACTCACAGGAGTGGAAACTGGTTTATATCTGCAGCATCTCTGTAATTATTGAAACTGAACCTAGCACACAGAAAAAGTGAAAAATTCATAGATCATTTCCTTTTTATGATTTTCAAAGTCAAAGGCATATCAGACCTCTGAAATAATCTGCAGTGATTTCAGAAAAACAGAAAGCAGACAGTGGGTGTCTGTACACTGTTGTGCGGGACCTAATTCAGACAAGTCATTATTGAGATTTACTCAAGGGCACCAGGTTGTAAACTGACCCAAGACACAAAGTGTAGTTATCTGACTTGAAATGACTGAAATTTGAGATAATAATATCTCAGATCCTTAGTATAACATGGACTTTCTACAGATATTGAGGGCTGATTTTTTACATCTTTGCATGTACATCATTGCCCTAATAATTCATTTCTAGTTTATCCAAAAGGAATTTTGACCTGTAGCTCAGCACACTTTTAAGCCAATATAAATGTTAAATTGGAATCAGATAGACAAGATCCACACAATCCCACTACTTCCCTTAAGATTTTAATGGGCACAAAAGGTCACTTATTTAACACCAGACCAGATTTCCATAGGAAGTGGCAGAGTTGCAGACATACTGCTTTTTAGGGACTTGCTAAGAAAGAAGACTTCACATGAAAGCATACCAATTTGTGTTTCTCTTATAGCATGCTAGAGGGGAAAAAAAAAATATTATGAAACTGCTTCATAGCTGTTTGACAGAAGAAGGAAAAAGATTATTTGACTAAAAACCAGAGAGCCCATGAATAAAACACCCTCCTCTTAGACATGGGAGTCTCAGGTTTGAGCTCCTGAGCTTGATCAGCCAGAACCTCTGTCTACCATATTCAGCTTGAAAGTACAAAGGGGAAAGGCTGCAGCCTCCTACTTATTCTGGGATCAGTCCCCAGATTTTAATTTTCAGTTCTCCTACTGAACCAAATAAACATTTCCAATATGGAAATGCTTTTTTGAACAGGTACTGTGTTACAGCAAAAGCACTGCAGAATGTTTCTAGTGAACACTACTGATTAGCTGGCAGAATACCAAACTTGCCTTTTAAGAGAGGAATATACTGAGATTTTTTTTTTTTTTTTTCCCCAAAAGAGTTGCATGCTGAATTTCAGTTCCTACCATGCTGAAGTTGTAAACTGGGTACTCAAGTGACAGCATTCTGGTCACTATCATATCATTTCACTTCTTCTGAACGGTAAGAGTAAAGCTGAGGCTTTCAGATAACGTTTCAGCTGTATCTGAGACAAGGGAGCTGTGGCCATGGCTGGCAAAGGAAGGAGATAATTTGCTTCAGGGATTACTGGTAGCCAGGATATCAGAATGCTTTATTCTTCAGAGGAATAGGAAGAGTTCCTCTAATTACCCAACAGTTTCATGCCCACTAACTTAATGATATTCCTTTGTTTTTCATCATCTCCGAGTTACACAGTGGCCATTAGCTCAGCTTAGGACGTAAGGGTGTGAATGTAAAGTTACTTATAGCAGCTTTTAAGGTGTGAAATGTTCCACTCTGAGTGCTTTAAAGTCCCACATAGGCTCTTTAAAAGAACCTTAACCCTTTCTCTTATTTTTTTAAATGAAAAGAGAAAACAATTTTTCTGAAATGACTATAAGAAAAATCAAGGCAGGCAGAGTTCATTCCGTGAAGGGCCAAGAAAGAGCTTCCTTGCATAAACTAAGAGGAAAATAGTTTTGAAACCTAAAACTGTCAGAGAGCTCCACCTGGATCTAGGACACTTGTTTGTGTCTAAGGCATAATGCAACCCGGCATTTTCTGTCATGACAAAAAAAAAAAAAAAAATCAGCCTAGAGACGGCAAACCCATTTAGCTTTTAATTAAACCCCAGAACTGCATGTTTAGCAGAGACCCTCCCTCCACTCAACCCCCTACTACTCCTTGCTCCTTTTTCTCTTTTTGCAGTCCCTGCTCCGAATCCTAGCCCAGAAATTTGGTTCTGTTAGAAAATGAAAGAGCCTCACAAGTTTCCCTTACTTCTTCTGCCCCTCCTGCCCTCCCACACTGCCAATCTTCCAGCCTACCTACCAGCCCCCCACAGGCTGTCAGTCTCTATTTTTAACACTGCACTGGTGACTCCAGCTATGTCTTTTACAGCAGTGGCTTTGTGCCAGCAGCTGCTTTCACACCTGAGGGCAGTAATGAACTGCTTCTGGCTACCGGTGGGTTGATACAATCCCACATCACTCTGCTGAAGCAGGAAAATGTTATTATCTCATTTTATAGGCGAAGAACAGCTTCAGAGGCTTAAACCCAGATGCCCCAAAGTACGCAGGCATTTTGTAGGTAGCAGAGTGAGGCACTTTGCACTTTTAAGGATGTGAGTTTAGTCATTTGTGAAAGATTGTAAACTGTTATGTGACAAAGGAGAAGTGTCTTTCCTCCCTGCCCAGGAGGCTTTTTTTAAATGACTTAGGTCCTTCTTCTCAGGCTTGCACTCTTAGGTTGACTATAAGATTAAGGAATACAGAAAATGTGCACACATTTATTGAATTTGCAAATAAACAAATGAGGAGAGATGGGTTTTAAATACGAATGGCAATGGTCTTGCAAGTTAAGAGCAGCCTTAGGAATTTAGCTGTTTCTGGAGGTACCAGGGTTATGCAAAGTCAGAATAAATCTGAGAGTTCCAGTCCCAAACATTTTCTCCAACTTAACTAGTGTTGCAAAAGAAACACAGAGGCAAGAGAGGCAGGGAACTATACACTTCACCCATGGAGAGAAACTAAGAAACCATTTGAAAGTCGCTGCTGATTAGACCAATTGACTGAATGTTAAATCACCAGGGTACTAATATCCAAGGATTTTGGCTCCAGTCCTACAAAGTCCTTATGCCAGCTCCAGGTAGGTTTTTCTCTACCTGGAACTTGCTTCTTCCTTCCTTTTATTTCTTTGCAAGGTAGCTAAGTGTGAAAGACAGCGCTGAGATCACACTTTCTTTCTAGAATGTGTTTGGTTGGGTTTTGGTTTGGGTTTTTTTCCTTAATAGAAGCTCCTATTGAATACACTTGCAGGGTGCTTCTTTCAAAAAGATCATCAGCTCCTCCACAGGTGATACTTGCTCCCATCTTGGAGATCAGCTCATTGAACGGGCTGTCAGAAAACGTCTTCAGTTTAAGTCACTGCTCCCCATGTTCCACTCCTCAAAAAAAAAACAACCCAAAACCAACCCAAAAACAAACCAAAAACCAAACAACACCAAACTGACCATAAACTAAACAACCTGATGTATCAGCTGTCAGCAGTGATACATACTGCCTGGCTCAGTGCTAGCTCACCCTCTAGGTGGGAAAGCTAAAAGGTCCATTGTGCTTTTGTGTGTTATTCACCAGGCAGGGCTCTGGGAAGGGGAGCTCCAAGCATCAGCCCTGATGCTTATTCTTGTGTCCAAACAGCTGAGACAGAAGAAAATGCCAATGCATGTGTAAGGTGATATGGGATTGAAGCATGAACAGACCTGAGATATGTTGCTGTCAATATGGTCTGCCTGGAGGCACTTGCTACATTTATCCTGTGCCAGTTAGAGAATAGGAGAAATAATGATGTGAAACTTGCTAGCTTATTTTCTTGTTCATGTATGGGTTTTTTTGAGGGGTGGTTTTTTGGGTTGTTTTTTTTTGTTGTTGTTTTGTTTTGTTTGTTTATTTATCTTTTTTTTTCCTTTATCTATCTTCTAATGTTCTGTAGTTTGCAGCCTGTGCACATGGCCACATCTAGTGCCTTGGACTCTGATCACACATTGAATGACAGTCACTGTCCTAAAGCACTTATGATCTACATAGATGAGACATGCTAGGGGTAGAAGATAAACTCTAATAAACTCTAAAGAACCATACAGTAAAATCAGCATTTAAAGATACCAGCACTTTACCAAATCACCCAAAGAATTTATGTACCAGGAAGCAAAACTGAGCAGGTAGATTCTTCATCCTCTGATAAGAGATGTACCTGTACCCGCCTTAGGTGGAGCCCGTGAAATCACAGCTGTCTGTCTTAAAAGCTAAACCAAAGTTGTCTAAGGACTAAACAGAATTACCAACAGAAATTAATCATGTTTCCCAGGTCTTTACCTGGTGCTTTCTTTGTTTGGATGGTAAATAATAACAGAAACAGTGAATTTGCTTAATGGAAAGAAATTATTTGATAGTTTTCATTTTGGTGCTTTTAGCAAAGGAAAGTAGCAATATGATCTAATGAGAAATACAGAATTTGACATGAGAAATTTTGTGAAGTTTTTTCCATGTCATCCTAGTATTTAATAACACTTTGGCCCTCAGACTTTCACGTTGGCTTTAGTCTTTCACTTTTCAACTTCAGACAAGCACTGTAGTTCAGGCATAATATAGTTTCCAACTGAGAAAATATCAACTTCTGTAAAAAAAGAAACAATTTAAAAAAAAATATATTAAAAAAAGGTTATTTTTAGCCCTCCACTTGCCTCTAAAATTGCTCTTGGTGACAACTATTCCAGGACATAAATAGCTATGTGTCTGCAAACATTTTACTGCCTGTCAGGCTAACTTGGTTCCACCACCTCAGGAGAGCAGCTTGAATTCTAACAAACAGTAATAGGGACATGATGAAAATGCTTGTAGAATAGAGGATAAGGCTTCTATGGGTAAACAAGTTAGCTTTTGTTTTTGGTAGACCTAATTAACTTGAGTAAAAAAATCAGAACAAATAAGTAAGTAAATAAATAAACTAACCCTCCAAAACCCAGCAGCAGATTGCTACATTAGCATGAATATTTCATGTCTGATCTCAGGATGCCCACATAGAATTTTATTTTGTTGTGGAGTTTGATGGTTGTCTTTAGAAAGAAAAAAACAGGCAGAAATTCTGAAAGGTCTTAGCTTCATGTCTCTGTTCCTGGTATTTCATGCAGGAACTGATACCTCTTGCACATTTAGACCATCTGTGTGCAATGTGGAGTGGAAAAAACAACTGGAGGAAAAAAAAAAAGCCATTTCCATTTGAACAAAAAGGCTAAAAAAAGATCAAGGAAAGCTCAGCCCTGTCAAGCGTTATCAATAAGAGGACCTGACAGCATTTGGCTTAAACTTGACCATTTTGGGCAAGGATAGTCCATTGTTTCAACAGTTCTGGAAGGAGAAAATGGCACACACAATCCTCAAAGGGTTGCACCACAGCTCCTGTGCCTGTCATATGTCAACATACATTAGGTTTCCTTTTCTGCTGGGAAACTGCTGTCAGTCTGATGGCTTAGTGTTCTGATGTTTATGACATTAATAGTGCTTCCGGGGGACCTGGAAGGCTGTAATGCTTTGTTGCATGTGATGATTTAGGGGACAGCACAGAGGTCAATGATCAGAGGGATTTGGATCAGTTGGTTTGGTAGTGGCACCTTGGTTGTCAGATGCCTTTCACCCTCCCAACCCTTGCAGTTCAATTAGAGCCAAGTGGAGTTAATTCGTTTTTTGCCATGCTGTTTTTACTGGACCACAGTAACATACAAAAGTGATATGGGTAGGGAAATTAAAGTGCAGATGCAGGTGAAAGGCTGAGATCACCGCCACTCTGCCATTTGTGTTCCAACTTCCTCTTACATTGAATGTCAAACTCAAAAGCCACAGCCTTCTCAGCCAGGAAATTGGTCCTGCCCTCCAACAGACACATTTGCCTCTTTGGAACAAGAACAAGAATAGATATTTTAGAAGACTTAACCATTTACACAGAAGTCTTCAAACTACTTTTC